>JAQFXU010001891.1:0-24551 GCA_034693705.1 Spatulosminthurus flaviceps | reverse complement strand
GTACGGGTTTTTGTGATAAAACCCGTCATTCAAAACGGGTTTTAATTTAAGCTTTGTGATTTTTGGGTTCCAATTTGAGTTCGGGTCCCATATGTTCCTATATCTAACGGGTTTAACACCATCCCGGTACGGGTTGCTGGAAATTCGGACCCATTGCGCATACTAAGTTCGAATTTTTAATCCTTCTGGGACCGAACAAATAATAAGCGGAATGTGAGCGACTGGGGAAGAAAATGCCTGAAAATTCGTGTACAATTATTAGGAGTTTCTTAATTGCATAAATTAGTTATATTCCTCTTATAATTAATTTCTTTGGCGTCAGACCCGGTTCCTCTTCATCGTCTGAAAAAGTACAGCGGAAAAGTGAAATGCAAAAGACAACAATATTTTGAAGTTCTCTTCACAATTTTAATTTCCTGCTTCAATTTTGTTCTGCTCTCATTATTTTACCATCAACTTTAAACACAATCCAAGTGAACTTTTCAAAGAAAGATCAAGATCGACTAGAGTTTTGCGCGTTTGAACGAAAGAGCAAATTATGGCAGAAAATACACTTCCGAAGGACTGCGTTGTCGGAGAATTGGCGGCCGGGAACAGTATTAATTACGGTGAAAAAAATTTTTATATCAATTGCTCCATGACCGACCCCAAAAGACCACGAATGAGTATCCCTGAGAAAGTACACTTTTTCCCCCCCTCCACATCGAACTTTCATGGAAGGGAACAAACATTGATCCACTTAACAAATTCTGTGGAAAGCTGTCAAGGATTTGAGAACTGCTACGAAAGAATGATCGTAATTTCCGGACTTGGGGGAATGGGAAAAAGCGAAATTGCAAAGGTTTTGGCAAAAAAATTGAAGAACCGATTTAGCTACATCTTCTGGTTCGATGCCCAATCCAAGACAAGCCTGGATTCCAGTTTCCAGAATTTACTTTGGCGCTTGAACGTTAAGTTAGAGGACGAGGAAAAGACGTCCTCTCAAATGGCTTTAAAAGCCTATCGCCTCCTTGAGGACAATTTTACCAAGAGCATCCTAATCTTCGACAACGCCGAGTTTCTTAAATCCGAATCAGAATCTTCTTTCGGATTAGAAGAACATTTGCTCCCCAACGATGATCTCAAAAAGCCCGTGTTCATCGTCACAACTCGAAATGATTGGAGTATTTATCAAGGGGAACACAAAATCAAAATCATTCGCTTGGATGAACTCAGTAAGGAAGAGGCGAGGGTGTGCTTTCTCAAATATCTGCACCTCGAGGGCCAGGAAATTCCTCGTTCCTTGTCAGCCACAATCGATAACTTGGTTGACATTGTCCAGGGCCACCCCCTCGGGATTTCTGTCATGGGCAACGAAGCAGCAAGCCAAGAAGGCGAACTATTTGACAATGTGGAAAAAAGAATTTACAACTATTTGCGACTTCTGGCAGCTCAATCTTTGGAAGAACTGACGGGACAGGAAAAGTACGAGGGAAATCTTCAAGTCATTTTTGACGAAAGAATGAGGAAATTTGAGAAGACCGAAACGGGAAGAGACGCGGCCAAGATTTTGAGTATTCTTTCCCTTTTGTCCCCGAACAATATTTACGCTGGATTGGTCAACGGAATTTTCTCCAGAAAAATCTTCTACACCCAAGGAATTATTTGTGAGATTTTTTCGGTGTGTGATTCGGAGTTGCGAGTGGAAAGAGCGTTGAAGTTATTGCAGTCCAATTCCCTCATCAGAATCGAATCAGATCAAATCTATCCTGGAACTTTCGATATGATAAGAATCCATCGACTGGTCCAAAAATGTGCTGGACAAAGCGAATTTGTGCTTCCCAAACAAACGCACGCTTTCAAATTAATTCTTGACTTCTTAACAACAAACGAAAACAATTTCGATTTTCGAAGTCACCTTTTGCGGATTTTAAAATCTCTGGAAGAGACGACATTTCCTTTGAAAAATCAGGACGTTCTCTCCTTGATTTTTGAATTGACGCGTAGCTCACTCCGAGATGGAATGAGTGATGAAGTCGGACGATTGCTCAGTTCAAGAAAATGGAAGGCTGAGGAAAAACTTGTCGTATCTTTAATCGAAAAATACGTAAATACCGTATCAATGAAGGAAGAAGACTTAAGGGAAATAAAAGAATCGATGTTGGGATTGCCGGAAGACTTAACCAGAAGAGGATGGATTCTTCAGCTCTGTTGGGAAGTCTTAGAGAAATACATACATTTATTTCTTTGATGTGAGTTTAGAGGTTTAAAAATGAGTGCGAATCCTAAACGGGATTTTTCTCAAATTAACTTTTCCAACTTTCTAAGATTTGCCATTTAATCTAAATTATTTTGAATTATTTACAATTTTCTAGGAAGAGGATCGAAGGACACTTTGGAGTTGGTTCAAGAAATGTTACGTGGATTGTCCTTCAATAAACAGATTTTTCCATCGGTTACTCGCATATGTTACAAAATGTATTGACGGGGTTGTTGGTGCACACGACGGAGAATTTGTTTTGAAGGTTTTTTCCAATACAAGTCAAAGACAGCGAGAGTCGTTTTGGCGTGAAATGGTGAGTGAATGAAGAAAAATTAAGTTAAATGTTTTTTTGTTTTTTCTGAATGAGATTTTTGGGAGGAGTTGCCTCAGCCGGTTTAACTCAACGGAAGGACTCAAACTTACTCAAGATTTCTTACATGACAATTAATATATGAAATTCTCGTTTAAATTTTTCCTATTTAGAACTGTGACGTGTTCATGGGATTGGCTAAGTACTTTTTCCCTCGTTCCAGCGAAACCAATTTATTTGTGAAATCCCTGGAATTCTCAACGGAGGAACTCAAAATGTATTTTTTGCAATATTGGGCTTTTCATTTTGAAGGTAAGAGCTGAATTATTCATAAATTAGAATAAATTCTTTGCCACTCAGATTATATTTTTTATGTAATTTGTTCAAACATATTGGTTGTCTGTTCCAGACTGCGTTACAAAAATTATTAAAAACAAAGAGATGCGGGAAAAATTGTTGGCGACGGAGGAATTTCCTTGGGCTTTAAAGGAAATCACCGAATTCGGTTTTAATGAAATTACACGGGAATTTGTCTGGGAAACGGTAAAAAGGACATTTGAGCTTTTACAATGAAGTGTGTGGATTTTAAAGCAATCGTTGTTATTTTTAGGCAAGGGGAATTTCTTATCTGCTTTTAATCTGGCTGGAATTATTCTGTGCACACGAGGAAACGTACGAAAAATTCGGTGAATTTGTATTAAATTTACACGAGTCCACCCAATCTCAACTTTTTAAATATTGGAAAGATCATCGGAAATGGGATGAGTAAGTGCTAAATTCGAGTGACGTTCCTCTCAAACTTCAAAAACATATTGGGCTAATTTATTTAAATGAACAATGAGATTTCTTCCTCTTTCAGATTCATAGATTTATGCATGAAACTTAGCCGTCTAGAATATTGCTCAGCAGCAACAAAATCTTGGATCCAAATTCTAACAACAAAAAATCAGACGATGAAACCGAACCTTCCTCAGATGAATCAGAAGATGAGGAAATTTCTTGAGAGGATCTGAGCATCTCAGAAATTGACCGAGCATTCTCCAGAAACCCCAAGTCCATTTTCGTCCACAAGTTTTTGATTTTCTAGGAATAAATATTTAAAATGGCGCA
The DNA here is from genome assembly GCA_034693705.1 of Spatulosminthurus flaviceps. Lineage (NCBI taxonomy): Eukaryota > Metazoa > Arthropoda > Collembola > Symphypleona > Sminthuridae > Spatulosminthurus > Spatulosminthurus flaviceps. The sequence continues at coordinate 20,889 of JAQFXU010001891.1, read as the reverse complement.
TAAATTCAAAACCTTGTGCATGAAATTCAATGATTTTTGCACGAATCGATAATTATTATTTCTGTTTCCTCAGTTTCCTCTTAAGCAATTTGTATAATGAATTCATGGATAAAAATGTTTTTGCTTTGAGTTTAAAGTAAATTGCAGCGGATAGCATGAAATGGTGATAAAAATTATTTTTGAGCAAAATAAATTCCAACCTGGAATTTGGGCGGAAACATTTTCGGAGTAGCAATAAACTCGGATAGAAATACATTCGAATTTACATTCGGTACATAAATTCAACCGAAAATTAAATCGGATTTAAAAAAATTAGGGTAGAAATCGGATAGGATTTCAATTAGTTTTTAAAAATTCCGATCGCAATAAATTCGGATGAAAAAATTCCGGGTGGAAATAAATTCGGATCGTAATAAATTGGAAATGAAATGGATTCGGAACAAAATAAATTGCATAGATATAAATTAATACCATGAAAATAAATTCGGACCAACGAAAATAAGGGGATTAACAAATTTGGATCGGAATTTGAGAGTAAATAATGATCGGAATAAATTCAGAACGACATAACATTACATTCGGAATCATCATCAGCAGTCACAAAGGGACAACTTGTAAACAAATCTTTTTTCCCAAATTATTTTGACAAAACAATTATTATTTTTAACAATAATCTGCGGTGATCATTCAATTTTACGGAAGAGCCTAAAGAAGAAGAATTTACACGAAACGCGTCGCTTTTTCCGAATAAAGAAATTGTACTTCAAAATAAGTAATTTTGCCTTTGGTGGATGGAAAATTCATTTTTCAAATAACAAAACTCGGAGAAAAAATCGTTTCAAAATAAATATGGTTCGAAAAAAGTGTAGGTCAAAATAAATTCGTACACGAACAAATCGTCGGGTAAATTCGAAAAGGCGCTATAATTTTCGTAACGTTATGGGAAAAACAAAATTATAGCGCCTTTTGGACTTTACCCTCGACGAAATACGGCATGATATTCGTGCAACAATAAATTCAGGTGGTAATAAATTCAGGAAGGATGGAAATAAATTCGGACAAGAAAAAAGTCAATTAGAAAAAATTAGGGTAAAACGAGATTTGGCTAACAATATAATGGGTAAAAAATAGTTGGATCGTAATAAATTCAGCTAAAAAATATTCAGTTGAGATCAATTCCGATAAAAATATTTTCGCAGAGCAATAAATCCGGAGAAAAAAATTGGATCATAATAAATTCTGCTAAAAATAATTTGGGTAAAAATGAACTTTGATCGTAATAAATTCGGAGAGAATTAAATTTGTAGAAAAATAAATTCGGGTAGAAAAGGACCAAGCCTTCTAAATGGATCTGCAACGGATGTATTCCAACGGAAATTCCAAATGAGTGTGATATAGATGATACTGTCAATTTATTTCATCTGACCCCAGGTAACACAGAAAATCTTTTAAGTAGCTCAACAGAAAATACAACCTTAAACTACCCATGTGACTAAGATTTCAATGACCGCAGGGGAATTTAAATAGGTTTCTTAAATATTAACGGGCTTAGAAATAAGCTTGAGGAATTTAAGGTATTCATGCAATATTTTGATTTTCATACGTTTACCCTCAATGAAATTATCTTGAATTTTGATTCTCAAATGCTTGGAATACCAAATTTTCATTTCATTCGTTATGATAGACCTAGCAGTAACTAGTGGAGGTGGCCCTGGTATGTATATAAGAAAAGACAGCGAATTCGAGAATGCAGAATTAAATAGGAAATTTCCGACTCTAGTAGAGGTTAATGCAGTTAGTTTGAAATGGAAGTACAGAAAAAAATATATACCGCTATAGTTTTAATATACAATCCACCACAAGTAGACAAAAAATGGAATATATAAAATCTTTGGATCAAATTATGCTAGAAATTTCAATACTGAATGTAGAACCAATTATTAGAGGAGATATGAAAATAAATTTACTGGTGAACGATAGTAACGCTTTTTTCTAAAAACTTTATTAAGCCAATACAGTTATAATCAAATCATTCCAGGACCCACTGGAATCATAAAAGTTCAACATTAATAGACCATGCCAATTATATGCTTTCAGAATAATTTCATGATCATGCATCATTGAAATTTGTTCATGGGTTCAAAAGTTATAAGCTGAGCAAAATATAAGGGCCGAAGTGGGGATAACATAACAAATATATTTTACGTGTACTTAAATATAAACATTTCCATTTTTTCCACCATTTCCCAAAATGATGTAAAACAGTAATTTGGTGTATAATAATAATCTAGGAACAGATTTAGCAAACATTTATAAACATGTACTTTGATATTCCAAGAATAATAATACTTACTCGTTCATGAGAAGTGGGGCATGTGTGAGCTAAAAACGGATTATGTTAATTAAATTACGATTCGGAATTTGTATCGCACATTGGATAAAAAATTAAGCGTGATTTGAATGCATGTGACGTTTTCAGGTTGTAGTAATGCAAATTTTTATGAAACTAAAATGTAAATATTATAATTAATTACAATTTAACATATTAAATCTCATGGTGTTTAAAAAATCGACAATGAATATTTGAACAGTTTTCTTCAAATTTAAATCCTACACCAAATATCAAATTTTACTTCACAAAGAGTTTTTCGTAATTTAATGACAATAATATTAAATTGTCAGTGGATTACATTTGTCGAAATTTCCGGAAAATTAGCATTATTATTTTTTTTACGAAGCAGCAGGTCTCTATTTTACAGTTTCCTACAATGACAGCATCATTGGTCCTGCACTTATATAGTAATTTGGGTATGTTAATTAATATTATGGCCAAACCTTTGAGAGAGTACGAAAAGATACGAAATTTCACTGTGTTGGAAGGAATGCGATTATAAAATAATATTTGATAAATTTGTAAAATATTTTGCTTACTTGATTTATAAGGTGTGATTTGGCTTTATGTTTGTAAAAATGTACTTGGATATATGCACATCATTTTTGGGATAAAATAAGGGAGGAGGAGGAGTAGTAATCATTCTTCACTTTTATTTTGTTTTATTCAAGTTTGACGCCGATTATGTTATTCAACACCAATTTAAGCCACGCATACCGTGAGATCTATAACTGCAATCGTGGCAGCTAAAACGAATGATACATTCCAGGGAAATAAACCTAGGCCAATGGTACAAACGCATAAGAGTTGAAAGTTTTTCTATTAACTTGAAATTAAGGGGAACGTATGACAAAATCTTGTATTTCAATTTAAACGAGTATCATACAATTTTTGAGCATGATTTGAAATCAAATACTGTGGTACAGTCGTTACTTAATATCAAGTTAAGAAAAAAATAATTTACAGTTTACCGTGTATGTTTCAAATTTGGCGCGAAAATTAGATTTTTACCCTAATTTCAAAAACGTCTCGCAAGCTAATCTTCTCTTAATTCAACGGAACCTCAAATGCATATTAATATCATGTCATGCCCTTTGTAACAAATGGAATAAAATGTTAAGCCTTTAGATGAATTAACTTCATTGTACAGCATTGGGGAAAATTTTCATTCTCCTAAATATTATTCCCTGAATTTTTTTTTGAAATATTTTTTATTCATTTATATAAACATTCTTTGTACATAGAAAATACACAAGTCCAAGTCAGTGAAAAAGCCAGTGAGGCCTCCTACCTACATTATAAGACACACACGACGAGCTTCTTAAGATATGCGACATTAAGCCCTGTCATGTCAAGGTTGAAAAACTACCCATAAGGCCACAACCAACAGGCAAAATAGCAGTAAGTAATGATAATCTTATTAACTAAAAGCTTCATGTTCTGGATAATGATGATGATTGTCGTCGTATATGTAGATTATATGTTGTAAAGCGCAAACAGCAACGTTCTGATTCTATTGGATATTTTTTACTCAAAGTTGCAAATAATGACAAAAAGTAATAATAATTTTATTATTAATTAAAAACATTAAATTTTTTTAAGAAAAAGAAGAAAAAGAAGACCCTGGAGGAAGGCGGAGTGCCTTGTCTCAACAAGTACTGTGATAAAGTGTACTCGAAAAAGTCCAATATGATGATTCATTATAGGTCCCATCATCTTATGTTGAATAAACGTAATTATTTTAAATTATTTATTCTATATTATTATAATATTTTTTATTTTAAAAAAAAATTTATAGCTCGAATTTTTCTCGTCTGCAAAAAACAATTTTTAAATCCTCACAATTACGGACGACATTTCGATACATGTGGAAAGCAGAAGAAGAAGAAGAAGCCCAAAAAGAAAATCAAGAAGAAATAATTTCCAAACAATTTTTAATAGCTACATTTTTTTAAAAAACAATTTTAATTATTTGAATTTTTTCAAAGCCAGCCAATTTTTTTAAATTAAAATTTTTTTAAATGCCACTTTATTAAATAAATATTTGCAATAATTAATTATCATACTTTATGCACCATCCATTGTTGCAATCGTGTACCATAGGCGTTAATACGGGTCAATGGGTCAGCCGGCAGTTCCGCTTCATGATATATGACTCCGGACGGAAGGACCTTTTCTCTCTTCTCACAATTATGGTAACTAATATGGGACACAATTTTGGTAAGTAATGATGGACACAACTTTGGTAATTATAATAATGGGCCCAATTCTGGTAATTAATAATGAACACAATTTGGGTAATTATTATAGTCACAATTTAGGTAATTATTATAGTCACAATTTTGATCACAATTAAGGTCATACTAAGGTCAAAATAATGGTCCCAATTCTGGTCATAAGTATGGTGACAAATATAGTAATTAGTCATGGACACAATAATTATGTTCATGATGGTGGTGACAAAATATTCACAATAATGATCAAAATTATGGTAATAATTATGGTCACAATACTGCCATATAATTTACCATGGTAAAATCTTATAAGATCATTAATAGGTAAATATGCTTACAGAAAAACCTACCAGACCATTTAAAGCGGCATTCAAATTTTGAAGGAAGTTTAAGGGGTTTCAAATAAAAATTTAAATTCTTGTTATCCAGCCAGCAGACCTTTTTGCTTTAAAATCACTATAAATAAGGCTTATGGCTGAATTAGGTAGCAATTTAGGGTGAATACTTCGCATACAATGCTTTTTATGCGCACTGAAAGCTTAAAAGTAAAACTGAAAATTTCCCGTTTTTTACAGATAGGGACTCGTGAAACTTCGAAAACCCCCTGTTAAATGCCAATTAAATTTCCTCATTTTTGAATTCAAGCAAATTTTCGGAATTTTGCGAATTTTTAAAAAATTCAAAATGAGATTTCCAGATGAATGGTATGTATTAGAGCAATAGTGGGGAGGTGTACTAACATATTTTGAAGAAAATTTGAAAATCGGAGAGTTACATGAGAATTACATTCCTTGACAGAGCATTGATACAGACTAGCGATGACCCGATGCAATTATCTAAAATATAACCCAAAAAAGTAATTATAAATCCAGATTTTGCATTACCGAAACTTCGCAAGCATAAAAATAGGGACCCAAATATGACAATCACACTAAAATAGCTGCCAACTTGGGTAATAATTTCTGACCGAGCGAAATTTTATTGTTCAACTCTTTCCTATAATTTGTACATCTTTTCATGTCCAATGCAGCAGCGCATAACATTGTATGCAAAAACTTTTGGGACGATATTTTTTATCAACGTTCTGACTTTGAGGAATTAGCGAACATGCCTTTTTGGAAGATAACAGTGCCAACATTAATTCCAGACGTGGATATGTTGAAAGCTGATGTTATGTTTCAAGAGTTTTGCACTATGGCATTTGAATCATTAGGAGTTTTGAGCCTTTGTTGTTGATACAATTTGTAAAGGATTTAATTTCTCGAAGCATCAATCAATGACCGACTCATTTGGCAGAAAGATTACAACGACATTTCTGTAGAAAGTCGAATTTGACGCTCAAATCTATTATCATCCAGTAATTAAATGCAGAAATGGAATATATTTCGCAAGTTAACTACCGACGCGCAAAATTTGAAATGATAAGAAATTATTTGAAGCTGAAAATATCAAAGAAGTCGAAAAGATGATAAAGGTTTGTCCACGCGAAAAGCACGATGGGGCGAGCTCGTGAAGCCTCACAACTATATCAAACAATTAAACCTTCACAATCTTAATGACCCTTTCGAATCTTTGGACGACACCATCGTTAAGGGTGTTAACACGTACAAGTGCACATGCAGGCCAACATGTACACTTCCACAGTATACAACGAGTTATGTGTTCGGTTTGAGTTTTTCCATTCAATATCCAATTTTCCGCGCATATTTTTTCTAAGCAATTTTCTAAATGAACGTACATTTTTAGTTTGATCTATATGCCATTTTACTGGCTACTTGAATCCATTTTGATCCACCCTGTGGGATATTTGATTAGTAGGTGGCACGGGGGAATTTTGTATAGGAATTTAGTAATAGGTACAAACAATAGCAAGTTGTATAGGCTTCTAAACCACAAATTGGAACAATAAATAGACACTTTGATGTGTTTATATTGTGTTTATAATATTTATATTGTGAGTATAGCAGCGTAATCCTATGTTGTGTCACACCAGGCATGGGCAGGACCTGAGAGACATAAACTCCAGATAAAATAGAAAACGCAAAACAATTCAGCATTGAAACGACAGCTCGTGTACTCGCGTGAAAAAAAGACAGTACACACCAATCATGCACGGTGCGCTTACACCTGAGAATACATCTTTTGAAGAAACCGCTGACTGGAATCCCGTTGACTTAGACGAGGCAGTTATAAGCAACTCCGAAGCGGGTGAAGTGGAAACGTATTAATGCTATAAAGAAAATGAAGGTTATGATCATTCAGATGGAAGCTGTGAAATGTCCAATATTCAAAAAGAGGATCCTGTTGAATTAAATAATAATCGGGGTCATGAAGTGACGAATGTTTGACAAGGCAACGACGGAAGAATTTCTTCAGGCAATTCACTGAAATCTCGCATGTTTTCATTGCAAAACAGAACCTGCATGTGTTTAGAACTCCTAAGCAATTACGAGGAGGATACTGCTGTATATGAAAATTCTATCGATAGCACCATAAGAGGACCTGCATGCAGCAGTGACACTAACCAGCTTGTTTCGGAAACTAGATCATCCTCTGGGGTCAGAAAATCTGATTCAGAAGAGAATGTTTCTGATGTTGAAGGTGATTCAAGTTCCACAGATCGTGATACCAACGAGGATGACGACGATTATTATTGCAGCTACGGAAATAGTACGAAAAGTAGTAACGGCTATAGCCAACAAGACGGACTTAACTATGAGGCCTCTAATGACACTGCAGAATCAAGCGAAGGTGACAATAGTCCACCAGGTGAGAGAAGTCGCTTCTTTTCCGGTTTGGATGCAGCTAAAGAAGCCACAGAAAAAAATTATGATGGCAACAAAGGAGTTCAGAAGACTTCTGGAAATATCTCAAATAGTATTTGGATCGAGTAGTAGTCGAGTGCAAAGCCTTGATTTGAATGAGAGCCAAGTGGTAACTTCAAATTGATTTTGTTTCTGTATAACCTCCCATGATTAGATGGATTGTTAATTCATAAAAAAGGAATATAACGGTGCAAACGAAAAATACAAAATTTGATGGTTGAAATGTTTGTTTGATCCCCTGCAAAGGTTACTTTAGCCAATTATAATACTTTGTACTAGATTAACCCTAATCTCACCCTTCGTTCCTTTCGCTACCATATATTTTTAGTTCCCATTAGAATCCTCCAAAATACAAGAGTCTCTTGCTATATTTGCATTAAAATTCCCAAGATATAAATGTTTTTCAATACAACAAATGAAACAACAAATAAAACTTAACTATCAAGTATTGAGAGCTTGCAAATTTTCATTTTATTCATATCGAAAGTATCCTGAGTGAGAAACTTATGGCCTTTGAGCGTAATGTATAGGGTGGGTATATTATAAGCACTTTACACTATGTAATATCCTTACGAAGTTTAAGAAATTTTGATGTGCTACAGTATTTGATGTAATGCGCGTGGAGACATGAGGTTACTAAATTCTGAAAGATTAATAAGGGTCTCCGTGAAGGGATACGAAAAGTATTGACGGCATAAAATTGACGGCGAAAAAGTTCAACGTGTGAAGTGAAGGTACGAGTGACCATAGAGTACCTGTGTTCATTGCTACAATGCTTTACCATAAAGCAATGCATTGAACTGAAAGAACGAATAAGCCTGAACGTCTCAAATGCATGGGAGTTACATACGTCTGCAGACAGCCGATTCGCTCTTTACGTGCTAGTCACGGACCATGGTCGCTTCATTTCCATGGAAGATGCATCTCTTGTCTTCCTCTTTTACGGAACGATTCATGTGTATTTCTAGGACCAATTACTCGACTTTGCACGATGGTAAGGGAATTGACCAAAATATTTTTTTCTTGTTAGGGGTACTTGGTAAGGTTTGGGGAAAAGAATGAAAAAATTCCTGCATGTGTCCCCCCGGTTGGGGGAATTTTCCGATTTTCAAGTGGTTGCCACACTATCTTAGCACTGGAGCATCCGATTGACTTGAAATTTGAAACTTAAGCTTTTAAGACAATTTAAATAGGAGTCCCTATCGTTAGTTTTCCCGAAAACCGATTTTCGGTTTTTCGGGAAAAATGACTTTTTGAAAAACAGGACCTCTCTAGAATCACCTAAAAACACCACACATAAAATTTTAATGGATTCAGCCCATTATTGGCGAAGTTATGGGCAGGGAACGAAATCGATAGCCGGGAATCTTTTGAGTCCAAGTGTTATACTTGAAAATCGGAAAATTCCCCCAACCGGGGGGACGCATGCAGGAATTATTTCATGAAATTTTTGCAATTTTCTGAAAAAATTAACTCTATTTTTCATTAAATAGCCTTCGATTTGATTTGTAAGCACAAGCTTTCAATTTTCAAACTGGCGAGTCCTATCATTTCAGTTTTGGAGTAACATAATATTTTTAATTTAAATTCAATATGCAGAGTTTAGAGGAATATTAATCCGTTACTCTTAGGTGAAGTTATAAATCGAAGTAATTAAATAATAAAAATGTGAACGTAAATCATAACAAAGGCTGATTGTTAGATGATTGTAGCTACTGTGTTGTCGAACTGTCGGTAACACTTTATAATTTTAAAAAGTACGAATGGAAATGATTTTTCAAAGTTAATTTATCAACTACAAACAAGTGCGCTTATTAGTTTTAATTTTCAGGCTGTAACGCCACTAACAAATATTCATACACGCGTTTATATTTTTTTACCATTACGAAAATTATAATAATAATTATTATTATACTTTTACCAAAAAACTTGAACCTGAGGCCCGGCAAAGGAATTGTTGAGTGCTGCAAGGGAATATTTTTTAACGAGCAATGGGATGCAATTTAATAATGCAAACAATTTTTAATTTAATTCGTTTTAATCCAATTAATTCCTTCTCTATTGACTTACTCGGACAATGTATTGAAAGTATGCCTTCAAATACAGTTTTTTCAAAACAAGCGTTACCAAATAGTTTCGACATTCAGAGTGCAGAAGTAGTAGTTTCCAAGGATGCAAATTACTTTCATTCCGATGCAGACAATGGGAATTATTTGCTTCCTTGAAGTTCTTAATGTTCCAGAAATTATTTCATTGTATTTGGGTTTCCAATAATTAAAATTAATATTTTTATCGAATTGACGAGATCCAGATTTAAAAGGCAAAGACTTGGATTTGGAGCAGTGACTTTTGCTCCTCCGTCATGGAAATCGCTACTCTTATGTTTCGGATCTCCAGAATTTGTTGCCCTTCCATTGCCTGAAAAAGTCAATTTTTTTATTTCATAATTCCAGCGTTAAATAAAACAAATGTCTATTTATGTATCAACAGGTGAGGGAGTTACACCTGAGAGGATTTCCTCCACTCGTGAGATTTCCAATGATTCTCATCCATCAATATCTTCAGTTCTTGCTTACTTGGGGGAGGAGCAGGACAAGAAAGAAAAGCTCCAACAAAACCATTTTTCTTTCCTTCGACCCTGAGGCCAACAACCAGGCAAAGATCCGTGGATTCGATTCCAAGCGAAAACATTCCTTCTACATCCCTGCATTCAATTTTACTCAATAGACAAAATTTATAATAACAATTAATAGTATTATTACTACGATCCTAACGGGAATAAAATCCTCCACTTGTTAGTTTTGTGTTAAAAATAAAATGGTTTTGTATTTATTTACACGTCGTCGGATGCGAAGAAGATGACTCCCTCCAAAGGTTTGACTCGGCTTGGGATGAAAACATTGCGAATATTGCTCGAGTAAAATGTTTTATCACTGCAGAGCGCCACATTTAAAAGGTTGACTGTATGTAAGCAAGAATCAAAACAATAAGTGAAAAAGGTTGAAAATTATTTTGAAAGCCGTTGCTACATATATTTTTTTAAAACAAACTTACCAATTTCCACCGAGCAAGTTGCCCCCCATTTCCCGCTGTAACGCAAATATTCGCTTCTTTTCAATCTCCTTGAGATTTTCTCCGTGATTCGATTAAGACCTGACATTTCGTTTTTTGCTTCCGAATTTCTTCCAGATTCCTTTCCAGGGTGAGGGATTTCCAGAATGTCAACTTCAACAAAACCATGGCGTCCCTCCGTTCGTGTGAGTCTTCTGACAAGGAATTTTCCTGTCGTGACGAAAAGCTCCTCCTGTTTGTTTTCATGGCAAAATTCCTATAAAACTTTAAGAATTAAAATGAATACATTCAAGCCATTCCTTTTTATTGCGAGGGTCTACAGAAAGTTAAACTTTAAAACTGGGGATGAAGCATTGAATTGAAAATGTTCTTGCATTTCTACGAAGGTCCACATGGGCTTGCATGTAACTTATAGTTTTTGGTGTAAATGTTCATCAGTGTGGACATTTTGTGGTATGAATCCCACCCTGCAATGTGTTCCATAACAGGAATTTCCACTAAAAATCGCCATTCGTAATGAATTGCTGATTGAGAATGAGCAAATGAAATTGCAATTGGATCTGAAACAGAGAAAAAAATTACTAAGCAATTGTTATTATTTTTTATGAAAGAAATTTTTATCTCCGATAAATGGTCCCAATAGATATCGAATTTTACAAAAATTTCTTATTTGTTTTTTTTTCAACTGAGCCCAGAAATTTTGGTCATGTATTCAGTTTTTCCCAAAACCCAAAAAGTATTTAAATGGGCCGATTCTTGGTTCGTTCGTTCGTTCAATCGACTGCTCTTGTAAAAAACTGCCGCTCTCACTGTGGCTGGTGCGGGTTCTAGTTTATGTACCTTTATTTTTCAGCAGGTTCATCGCGTGATATTGCTCATTGTTGAAGTGTCTACAGAATGTGGATAATTAATTATATTGTATACTATACACTCGTTGTGGCTTACCCTGAGCCCACAAAGACCTCACTGAAACGTCCAGCTACGAGGGATGGTCCAGTCATTTTAGTATCGTTAAAGAAATGAAATCGAGGATCCGTGAGAGGAACATTTAAATGATTTGCTGAAATAGTCCACACAATTACATTTAAGATCAATAATATATTCACACTCGGAATGAAAGTACGGGAATACTTTGAATATTTTTTTCAAATTATTCTAGAAAAGGACCGACTCAGTTTTAGCACACACGAAGTGAGTCTATTTAGCGGAAGAGCGGATTTTGAAATATTCTCAAGAGTCCTTCTCTGGAAAGAGTGACATTTTTTGCCCTCATCTCGTGGAACTTCACTCTCAGCCAATTGTTTTCGTCCTCCCAAGTTTTACTTCGGATCTCCACCACTTTAAATTCTTCTCTCGACTCTTCTTGAGTAACTTCCTCTTTGTCTTTGATAGATGCAAATTTTGGACTAGATTTTTTCTCTTTCTCAGCTTCCTCATTCCTTTGAATACTGGTGAACTTTACATTTAACGTTTTCACGTCGAATTGAATCTCCTCGACCACTTCCCTCAAAGTCTTGGCCTCCATCAAAGCAAAAGAATTTTCTATGTTCGAGGAGGATCTAATTCCGTGCAACTCTTTTCTCAGAATTTCATTTTGTATTTCCAGGCGCTCCAACCGAGCAACGATTTCTTGCAGAATTTTCTCCCTACAAAATGATTAGGTGAAAGTAAAAAAAATAATAACCGTCATTTTTTAGGAAATTATTTGACTAAAATGTAATTTGCTCACATTATATTCGATGTGTGGTTATCTTCCTGAGGAAAACTCCAGCTTGTAATTCAAATCAGGAAGCGGAATGTTTTATTTTCACAAAATTCACTTGAAGATTGGTAAACAATTTAAACAACTTGCGACGCTATTATTTAGTAATAAGAAGGGAATGACTGTGGAAGGAGAAGCAACTGAAACTAAACTGAGCATATGAGTTGACGAGGGTTTACCTCACGATGTTATCAGAAAGGAGTGTTGGAGGGATTCTTTCCCATTGTAATTTCTGAGGCTACATTCAACTACCTTTATCATAAGGGGCATTTGAATGTGAAGAGTAGACCTTTGATTTGACTATATAAAAGGTTTGTAACGCATGTATCTGAAGCATAAAAGGTTGCTGCACTTTGCACTCTTTTCTGTCTAACATTCATTCGTGTAGGCTATTTTACCAAATTAAAACAGTAAGAGGGCGCCCACAAATTACGTATGCACATGTTTGCCATTTTTAAGTCCCCGCTCCCCTGTAATCATACCATGATCATATTGGCTCACCCCATCCCTCTCCCCAGCTGGCATCATCAATTTGAATTTTTATTTTCATGATTTTATCAATTTCAGGATACTTATCTATAAAATCGAGATGCGGATGTGGGAAGTAAAAGTAGGATTTTTACAGTCAATACAAAAGCTTTAATTCCAGCCAAGGGAAAAAATGCCAAAAATAATTAGCTTTAGTAGTTTTAAGAATAATTAAGTTGGTGTAATTCTGCAGCACAGCAACCACAACCAAAGCAAAAATAGAGAAAGGTCAGGATCGATTCCAGGATACGACTGGACTGGACTAAGGTAAGCAGGAGAGTGATTGGGCTGGATGATGATGATGGTGATGATGATGACAAATTCAGTAGGATTGATTGTTGGTGGAAGGGATCAGGACGAAAAGATTGATGAAGAAGGAAGGGGAAAGGAGGAAAGTGTAAAGAAAGAGACAAAAAGGAAAGAAAGATGGGAAAAGGAGGGGTTGGTCCGGCCAACTATGATTATTTCCTCAGTTGTTGATTTTATATCAACAAGTGAGGAATTAATCATAAGTCGTGGCCGTCAACAAAGGAATTTTGTTGCACAGCCAATGGTCAACGCCAATGTTCTAGCCATAAAGTTCATCGTTGTCACAATACTTTCATTATTGATTATCGTCCTAGCAAGAACCAATCAAAACATTTCCAGGCAAGAATTTCAACTTTCAACCTAATAAGTATTTTCTCCCGAAGGTATTTCAGCATCTTAGCATATCAGAAGAAATCATGATTAAATTGCGCGTAAATAGAATATTTCAAATATTCTAAAATCGATGATTCTAAAATTTCGTGCATCATTTACAAATTGATTAGGAATTCATAATTCACAATAGCCCAATCAAATTTTTTCTCAAATCCAAATCTGCCGCCAGGATTTATATTTTCAAAGAAGCTTGAAACTTTCTCCAAAAAACGTCCGCACGGAAAATTAAAATCAACACTTCGAATTACTATCCAAGTCCAAATAAAATGTTGCTATTCGTTTCATCACTTTTTTGGATTTGGAAGTGAATGTTTTACAGAATAATACACATTATAGAGCCTACACTGACAATACGAAACATGCAGATTTGTGGCTCAATTTTGAAGAAATATTAAATTTAGCTGTTGCATATTTAGACAGATTTACACGATTATTTTATTGCTAAAGTTTAACCCTGGCCATAATTACCTACACAGGACAGTTATACGATATAATAGAAATCAAATTCGTCCAACACTCACGTAGCAAAATACAACTGTATTTGAGCAGACAATCCAATATTTTTTCTTGAAAGGAGAAGTGAGAAACTTAGCGAAAGAAACTAAGACCAAGAATCTACAAAATATCTCCAGCATCTACCAATCTTTTCCGCTGCTGTTAAGGTTTTGCTAATCATGAATGAGAAGTGTGACAAACTGACCCAACTGTGGGAACATTTAAGACAAATAATAAACGTTTCATGAGTAAACAAGCAGAAGTAGAAGGAGAAAAAAGAGTCCGAGTAACATTTGTATCGGTGTAGTTGAATAGCAAAAGTACAAAGTAATACAGAAGTACGTATCTATGCGAGTGTGCCAGTCATTTCCCCTATCACACTTGAGCTTCATCATCCTCATCCTCATCCTATATGTACACGAATAATAACTAGTTGGACATAGTTATAGCACGTGCTTAGCAAACCCAGTCTCTCACACACCCAGCTCGACCATATTCTCTCTACAGCCTACGCAAACATATTAGATGGAACTTTATTTCCCACTCACAAGCGCATGACTGTGTAAGAATCTACCGCATTTAATTCAATCTTTTCCCATTTAATGTGAGAGGCCTAGCTCCAGATTGAGTGTAAAAATATTGCAGGATGATATTTTCAAGTAATCTTCACAAGAATTATTATTCCAACAGAAAGTCCTTGTGCAACACTGTATGGAATTTCAGTTATTTTTTCTCATTTTGTATGAACTTTAAATTGAATAATTCTTTAGACTTGTTTATTTGCAACGGGGTTGAGCTTACTGCACAAAATAGAGTAAAAGGTTGTTGCTGTGAAATTTATCCCGCAATAATTGCGTGGTAAATGCCTTGTTCTCACAATGTGTCTGTTAAATGTCAAATAGAGTTTGCAATGATCAACATTGGAGTATCCTTCTTTTCGGATTTGTTATCATAATAATGGAAAAAGACCAAGAGAAAAAACAAGGGAAATTAAATTTGACGACTATTTCCAAATTTCAACACAGAAAAAAAGGAGGGGAGTTTACACGATAATTCTATTAATCTGACTATTGATTGACTATTAATTGACCATGCACACAACATTTAAAACCGTTTTTTTTATTTTTTTTAAAATCAACTTTATACTGCTATTGATCCAAACATTTTGTTCAAGGAAGGCTGTTCAAGGGAAATGGGCGCTGGATTATTATTACTTCCTCTTTATTGACAACAACTAACGATTTTTATTGTTGGAATAGGATATGACAAAGTGATGGCATTAATAGTTGCATTGCCTAATATTTTCTTACAATCCCAACAGCTTTGATACACATCCCCCTGCGTGACACTCACTCTTCTCAACACTGTCTGCAAAGGGTGAGAGCCACTCTGCGTTCAAGTCATATAACACAAAAAATAAGCTGAAAGAAATTATAATCAACTATGACGAACTATGTTCGATTGAAGTCAAAATTCAATTCCATAATTATTTGATTTAGTTATGTAGATTTTCGTGACTGCTATTTAATGCATTTTATACCACTTTATACTATCCAATATGCTTCCATGTATCTAGGAGCTTGAAAATGATAAATTGTGAAAGTTTAATTTTTTGTCTTTCAGAACGGTCATTGTTAGAATTTTTAATCATTCCGGGACCGAAGATATAGGAAGCGGAATGTGAGCAACTGGGGATAAGAAAATGCATCAAAATTTGGGGGCTATTAGTTTGGGTTCCGTAAATACATAATTTAAAAATATTCCTCCGGTTAAATTGCTTTGGTCTCAAACTCGTTTTTCCTCTTCATCGTCTGAAAAAGCACAGTGGAAAAGTGAATCATTTTCAAATTCTTTGCTTGCAAAATAAAACAATATTTTGAAACACTCTTCACAATTTCCAGCTTCAATTTTGTCCTGTTCTCTTGCTTTTGCCCTCTGCTTTACACAATCCAAGTGAACTTTTCAAAGAAGGATCAAGGTCAACAAGAGTTCTGTGCGTGTGAACCAAAGGGAAAAGTATGGCAGAAAATACACTTCCGAAGGATTGCATTGTCGGAGAAATGGTGGCTGGAGACTCAAATAATTACGGTGTAAAATACAGTTATGTCGGCTGCCATATAAACCATTCCAAGATTCCACGAATGAGTATCCCTGAGAGAATCCACTTCTTTCCCCCGTCCACACCCAACTTTCATGGAAGGGAACAAACACTGATCGACTTGACAAATTCTGTGGAAAATTGTCAAGGATTTGAGAGCTGCTACGAAAGAATGATCATAATTTCCGGACTTGGGGGAATAGGAAAAAGCGAAATCGCCAAGGTTTTGGCGAAAAAATTGAAGGATGAATTTGCATACATTTTCTGGTTGAACGCCCAATCCAGGACAAGCCTGGATTCCAGTTTCCAGAATTTACTTTGGCGCTTGAACGTCAAGTTAGAGAACGAGGAAAAGACGTCATCTCAAATGGCTTTACAAGCCTATCGCCTCCTTGAGGACAATTTTACCAAGAGCATCCTAATCTTCGACAACGCCGAGTTTCTTCAATCCGAATCAATTTCCTCTTTTGGATTAGAAGAATATTTGCTCCCCAACGATGATCTCAACAAGCCCGTGTTCATCGTCACAACACGAAATAATTGGCACAGTTGGAAACTCCCGCTCAAAATCATTCCCTTGCATGAACTCAACAAGGAAGAGGCGAGGGTGTGCTTTCTCAAATATCTACGTCTCGAAGGCTTGGAAATTCCTCTTTCCTTGTCCACCACAATCGACAAATTGGTTGACATTGTCCAGGGCCACCCCCTCGGAATTTCAATCATGGGCAACGAAGCAGCACGCCAAGAAGATGAACTATTTGGAGGCGTGGAAAAAAGAATCTCCAACTATTTGCGACTTCTGGCAGCTCAACCTTTGGAAGAACTGACGGGGCAAGAAATGTACCAGTGGAATCTTCAAATCATTTTTGACGAAAGTTTGAGAAAATTTGAGACCACCGAGACGGGGAAAGATGCTGCGAAAATTTTAAGTATTCTTTCCCTTTTGTCCCCGGACAATATCTTCGTTGGATTGGTCGATGGAATTTTCTCCGGAAAACTCTTCTACCCAGAAGAAATGATTTGTGATCGTTTTTCAGTGGGTGACTCGGAGTTGCGAGTCGAAAAAGCGTTGAAGTTGTTGCAGTCCAATGCCCTCATTAGAATCGAATCTGTTGAAATTAAATTAATTTTTAGAGCGGGTATTTTCGATGCGATAAGAATCCATCGACTTGTCCAAAGATGCGCTGGAAAAAGCAAATCACTTCTTCCCCAACAAACGCACGCTTTCAATTTAATTCGTGACTTCTTTACAACAACCGAAAATAATTTTTATTTTCAAAGTCACCTTTCATGGATTTTAAAATCCCTGGAAGGGACGACAGTTCCTTTTGAAAATCTGGACGTTCTCTCCCTGATTTTTGAATTCGCGCCTACATATCCCAGTAAAGAGGAGAGGGTTGAAGTTGGAAGATCGCTCAGTTCAAAGGAATGGAAGGCTGAGGAAGAACTTGTCGTATCTTTGATCAAAATCCATGGGGAACTCCAATCAGAGGAGAAAAGTGTCTCAAAGGAAATAAAAGAATTGATGTTGGGATTGCCGGAAGATTTAACCAGAAGAGAATGGATTCTTCAGCTCTGTTGGGAAGTTTTAACGAAAAGAAAGGTCTTTGATGTGAGTGTGGAGGTTTAAAAATGAGTGCGAATCCAAAACGGGATTAACCTCAAATTAACTATTCCGCTTTTCTAAAACTTGCCCTTTACTCTTAATTATTTTGAAGTATTACAATTTTCTAGGAAGAGGATCAAAGGAAACTTTTGAGTTGGTTCAAGAAATGCTACGCGGATTGTCCTTCAATAAGCAGATGTTTCCCTGAGTTACTGGAATTTATGTACAGATGGAATGATTGGGTTGTTGACGCGGACGACGGGGAATTTGTTTTGAAGGTTTTTTCCAATTCAAGTGAAAGAGAGCGATGGAGGTTTTGGTGGGATATGGTGAGTGAATGAACAGAAATAAAATGATAAGTTTTTGTTTTGCTTTTTTCAGAATTGGATTTTTTGGGCGGGAGGAGTTTCCTCAACCGTTTAAATTCAACGGAAGGGCCGAAACTTCCTAAAGATTTCTTAAGTGATAATTAATTTTTGAAATTCTCGTTCAACTTTATCCTGTTTAGAGTTTTCTTGGCGATTATAAGTTCATGGGATTGGCCAAGTACTTTTTCCCTTGTTCCGGCGATACCAGTTTATTTGTGAAATCTCTGGAATTCCCAACGGAGGAACTCAAAATATTTTTTTTGGAAGAGTGGGCTGAATATTTTGAAAGTAAGAGCTGAATTATTCATAAAATAGAACTCTTTGCCACTAAGATTTCATTTTTGATTGCATTTGCATTGGTTTCAACCATTTTTGTTTTCTATTCCAGGCTGCGTTTCCTTAGTTATTGGAAATGAAGAGGTGCGGGAAAAGTTGTTGGCGGCGGAGGAATTTCCTCGGGCTTTACAGGAAATCACGGAATTTAGTTTTGAGGAAATTACACGGGAATTTGACGATGGAATGGTAAAAATGATCCGTGAGCTTTTAAAATGAATAAATGTGTGGATTTTAATGCAATCGTTGCTGTTTGTAGGTAGAGGGAATTTCTCGTCTGCTTTTAATCTGGTTGGGATTATTCTCTGCTCACGAAGACACGTACAGAAAGTTCGGTGAATTCGTGGATGGATTTATTCTAAATTTACCCGAGTCCACCCGATCTCAACTTTTTAATTATTGGACAGGTGATTGGAGACGGTATGAGTAAGTGTTCTAATCGAGAGACGTTTCTCTCAAACTTCAAACAAATCCTGAATAAGTATTTGAAATGAACAATGAGATTTCTTCTTCTTTCAGATATTTTCTAGATTTATCCTTGAAACTCAGCCGCCTCGAATTCTGCTCAGCAGCAACAAAATCTTGGATCCAAATTCTAACAACAAAAGAATCAGACGGATGGGACGAACCTTCCTCAGATGAATCCGAAGATGAGGAAAATTCTGGCGTGAATCGGAGCATCTCAGAAATTGACTGAGCATTCTCCAGAAAAAACAAGTCCATTTTGTCCACAAATTTTTCATTTTCTAGGAATAAATATTAAAAATGGCGTAAAAACCCAAAACCTTGTCCATCAAATTAAAACCACAATGAGTTTTGCACCAAAAGATAATTTGTTTTGACCCAGTTTTATCTTAAGTAATTTCAATAATGTCATCGTATTATAGAATATTGGTGGAAAAATTATCACTCCAATACATTCATTCATTGCTCAATCTTCAGATGAGTCACTTTGAACTCCAAGGAATTGCAAAACTACATTTGGTTTAATGGACGTGCTTCAAATTTATCAGTGTTTGACCTACAATTTTTTTCCAAGTCCAGTCTGTGAGGAAAATATGCTTGTGTGCGAGATGGTGCAGAGCTGTGGAAAAGCCTTGAGATGTAACGCGTGGGAGATGTTGGCCTTTAACGTGACTTCTCAAGAAAATCTATGTTGATGTCTAAATATTTTGTCCTTATAAATTATTGCTCATTGAAAAGCATAAGACCTTTCTTATTGATTTCATCGTAGGTCAATGCTCGGGAAATACTACACGTCCAGTTTCATCGAAACTCACAGTGCCACATCGCATTTGTTCATTTGATATTCCTTGAGGACGTGACTTGGGAGGAAACGTTCAATGATGTGGGAGATGAAAAGAATGAGACAACATGTAGTAAACTGCACGTAGAGACACAAGATTGACAGTTTCTGAAGGCTTAGGCTCTGAGGGATTAATCAAAACGTTAGGTTACGCAGGTCATGCTGTAAGTGTTAGTTGCTAATCTTGGGAGAAATATTTGCTGGAGATTATACATTGGAGGGGGGGGGGGAAGAAATAACAGGATAGGAAAAATCGATGATTTGACGAATAAATATTTTAGGCATTTTAAGAAAATTAAAAAGCCGTTTCTACGTAAGCAATAGCTAAATTAAAAGAAACAACAAATTAACAGCCTATGCTACTAAAAACTAGCAAATATTAATTCATACAAATGCATTTCAAGATTTTACAAGTAAAGTATGGGCAGGTATGAACAAAACATACAAATCAATCTAACCGTAAATAATAAAAGTATGACGCTCCAAAGGCCCAGGTGAGGAACAGTAATAATTACATTTTGATTTAAATGATTGAGGAACAAAACCCAAAAAATGATGTTCTTTCCAAGCAAATCCCCAAGTAAGGGAATACTTCAGTTTTCTCATTTTTTACTTTCCACAAATCATGATTTTGTCGAATATAATAAAAATATCACAAACAAGCTATACCGTTTAATAATTCCTACCTATTTACGCAAATGCACTTTCAACGTTTCCACCCCCTTCAACCTCATCAGTCTCATTGTCAGTAACTGACAGAGTATCGAACCATTGGAAGTAGCAAAACATAAAAATCAAACCAATCGCAAATTAAATATAGGAAGCTCCAACAGTCCAGGCAATTTCAATTTGATTTAAAATATGTTGTCACAAAATCGTAAAAATGATATTCTCTCCAATACAAATCCCATAGTAAAAAACATTGTGTCGTTTCCCCATCTTATCCTCGTCAAGATGATGTATAAAAACATAAATACGCAAGTCAAGGACATCTGAATAGACTTTTCAAGAGGATTCGTGGGGGTTCGTCCAGATTCGTCAGTTTCCCCACTTTTGTCATCCAAAGCCTTAGTCAAAGATGTTTCAACACCTTTTGGAGGATTTGCGGGGGTAGATCCCATTTCTTCAGTTTTATTACTGTCATTGTCATCCAAAGCCCTAGTCAATG
>JAQFXU010001890.1:0-24591 GCA_034693705.1 Spatulosminthurus flaviceps | reverse complement strand
CTCGGAGGAAATTACGTGGTCAATCCTGTTTGAAATACATGATTAAATATATTGTGAGTGAGTGTTGCAGCAAGAGGAGCAACTGTTGCAGTATCTCTGTAATCCTCTTGCATTATGGAATCTAACGTATTTTTTTCTATTAACTGACTAACAAGTGAGACCTGACCGCCCGTAAAGTTTATCTGTGTGCAAATTATCTCTCTCTCGAAAGTTAAGAGAAAAAATATGTTGCGCAATGTTTCTCCTGTTGCACCCGTCAGGATTCGTCCTGACTCAGGAAAACAACTTTTTTTTTGTCAGTAACAAAAGGTCAACACTCAACAATAAATGTTATTAGGAAAGTCATACATTATTTTATATAGTGAAATGGATGGGAAAAAAGGCTGGGTTCTTGGGATGACTCATTTGCTTTGCATGACTCATATGACTCTTTAATGTTTATGTAGAACAATTGTACGGGTTAATTAGTTGGATTCCCATAAAAAGGGATGTCTGAGTTTTCGAGGTTGAGATTTGCAAAAACCGTTTTTCATTTTTTCTGACAGTACTCGTGGAAGGATGACAGATGACTAACACGTGGAAGGGAAATGATATTGGAAAAAGTGTTTAAAATTTTTGTTACCGAAATTCCCTGATTTTACAAGTTTGAAAAAATTGTGAAGATTTTGCAATTGATCGTTACATAAATTTTTTTTACAATAGTCACGTTCTTGGCAAAAGTTCTTGATAAAATTTAAAATGCTGCATTTATGATTATGTGTGGATATTATTTATTAAACCGAGGCTATAGACAAGGGTTCGAAAGAAAAGGGAAAAACTAAAATGTTAAAAAGAAATTGTGTGGTTGAGAAACAGTTTTAAGTTTGAAGAGAAGATATCCCGTTTTTTCTAACGTCAGTTTTCTAAGGCCATAAATGACATTGCGTGGCTTGTAGTCTTGTTCAGTTATATTGTTAAAGGCATATATAGAGATACATAGGCAAATTATTGTGATAATCATGCGAATTTTTTTATTTGGAGCAAGTTTAATTTTTTTTATTTCTTACTTCACAAATACACGAGCAAATTTGATCGTTTTGAAAGGGTTAATGTACAATTGTTCCGTCAATAACCTTCAAGTACACACATGTGCTATTAGTTTACGCGTGTGTACATACGTACTCTACAGCTTATGCTTTTTTCATTCCTTATTGTAGACTCCTTTCCTTATGCATGGGTCGTTCTCATAATAAAATAATTTTCGCAAAATATGGAATAGAAGCTATACAAGAAAAAAATCCGTAAGAAATGAGCGGTTTCCACATGCATGTATGTACATACTTCTGCAATTATGCAATTTTGTTACAAGTAGTACCACGAGTTTTCCTTATTACATTACTTGTTTTCCCTTAGTCCAGTTTTTTGGTGGGATAGGATAAGTGGATATTTATTTTCTGAGGATTGCTACGAGAATTTTGTCAACAAGTGTGTGTATAGTACATAGCAGAGTGAGGGAATTATAGTGTTGACCCTGAAGCTGTTGTGTGGACACACTCACTTAGGTTTATGGTGCATGGATTTTCGGTATTAGACTTTATTTAAAATTCTTTAGGGGAAGCAGACCTTTATGGTTAATTAGAATTTTAGTTTCTGAAAGCAAAGAATTAATGATCCGGAGATAACGAAAAAGGTTCAAAATAAATCCTTTTTCAAACAAGTGCATGTAGCTTATACATTTTAGGGGCTCTTGTACAATTAATGTGACAATTTTTGTTTGGGGCGTTCGTCTGGATAATTAACTTTTGGAACACTAATTTAATAGTAGAGCTCGTCTCCATACAAACTTACAGGAATTCGGGAGGCTCAATCCTAAAGATTCACAATTTGGAAAGAAAAATTTGAATGAAGCGGGTCAATCAGTAGTAAAATATGGTTGGGGAGCATATTTTTAAAAAAATTTTAATGCGTAGAGTATGATAGTAATTTGAGCTTAAAATATTTCACATAGGTTAAAATTAGAAAGTTGGAATTATAGCGCTCGTAGTTGAGTGCTGAGAGAGGGTAGGTGATTACGATGTTCAACTTTGCTGTGGTAGCTTAAATAGTCAATGCCTTCCTGAGAACAGCGGGTTGATGGATTCCTTAGAAGAGCCGGGGGGACCTTTCAAATGCTACACATGTGGTATTGAAAACAGCTTAAATTCTCAGTAGTGACAAGGAGTCTAAGGTTAAAAATAGAAACTCAATTGATTTGATATATTGAAGGTCAATTCAACCTTCAACAAAGCCCAACCTGTTTGCTTGTGTCTACAAAGCCGCTTATACTGAGTAAATCTGTGAAATGAAGCTTGCTCCAAACAACTTTATTTATTTATTGTTTTGGATACTTTCTTTTGTTGTTTTCATCCCAACTTACTTAAGATGTTCAATCCCTGATTAAACTCAATGTCATTCGAAAAACTAAAATTATTTTTAATCTTCACACATATCTTGAACTTGATGCTTATTGAGTGTGAATCGAAATAATGCTTTATGGTGTGCTTCGTCGGGCTTCCTTCCTATGGTTTTCAGCATATAATTTTCTCGCTTCAACGCTTCATTATCTGCAATTAGAGTGTTCCGTCGGATCTTTATTCATAACCGGTCATAGCAACCTATGATGCTAAAATTGCATTAGCAGAGGTCTTATGCACGAATAATTGTATGGATTTCACTGTGCGATAAAATTTGCATTGAAAACTGCGCTATTTCCATTGTATAAAACATTCCTTAATTGGTGTAGTACGATGAGTTGTGAACAGGCCTCACGAGAATTAGAATTTATTAATAAATTAGCATTTTCAAGAATTTAACTATAATTTAGAGGATGAGCTTTAAAATAGGCATAGGCTACCACCCTCTGTGTTCTAGGAATGGATGAAAGAAGGTCCTCTTCACTCAGCCACAAAGCTTTACCTTTTCCCGAGAATTCATAAAAATAACTATTCTAACTTCCATAAAAAAATCTTTAGAGCCCCAAATAAATGCGAACACTTGTTCATAAGTGCAATAAAAGTCGCAAGAACAAGGGAACTATTATAATAAAGCATTCTTCTTCACAATAACCAACTTTATAATTATTAACTAGGAAAAACAATGGAGCTCCAGCTTCAACCAAGGATACCATAGGTGGGCAGAGCCCACGTGAGGGTCACCTCACCTTTTACTAAAGGACTTAAAGCACAAGATGAGACTGAGCTCATACAATTTTGGGAGGTACTCCCAATACAGCAAATGTCATATATGGCGGCATCCCACGGAACCTCAAAATTATTAGTACGTACTAGAATTGTTTTTTGCCCTTTTAATGCAGATTTTGTCGATTTTTAAGCTAAAATTTGAAACATTCAACACAAATTATTCTAAATCTAGAAATTAAATCATGTGTTGCATTTTTATCTGGATATAGGCCATTGCTTACTACAATGGATGGGTAACTGACTAAAAGGGATTAAATTTATTAAGATTAAGCCGTTTACAAAGATTTTTACACAAAGTACACCGTCATCATAAAGCGGAAAATCTATGTTGAAGATTTGAATTTGCCATTGCCGAGGAAATGTCTTAAGGAATACCGTTACATAGGGAAACTACTGTAGTAAATGCATGTGAAAAATGAAGATGAGGATAATAAAGATAAATCCTAAACAATTTATTCCTTAGAAATTCAAATCGTGTAATCGATTTCCAAGATGCAAAAATTACTTGGTAATTGAATTTTACCCATGTCCGTTTTCAGAAGCAAATTTATTCTGGCTTCCATAAACTTAGGTAAACACTCCCAATGTTGGCGCTGTAGTTCAAAACTTATCACCTTTCCACAATTATCCCACTTGAGGGAGAGTATCCTAAAAGGGGAGGACACTCCTGAGCAAAGCATAATTTGCCCAACTATGGAAACTTTCCTATATAGTAGAAACTGCTCCAAAGCCGGCACACTCTTTACTAGTTTAACTTGTACATGTCCCTCAAAACTTTTCCATTCAATCAGTGTTGTTTGGGCGCATGGCAGGAAAAGAGACCGCGAGCAATTTGTTTAGATTGAATCCTCAAACCTATTTTGCCCCATTGTATAACTATAGCTGCTATCCCTACAAACACAACCAGACGTACAGTTCCAAGTCCACAGGAAGAAAGAAGCAAGGGTTGAATCAAAAGGGCAAATATTGCATTGTACTATAACTTCGTCAATAGTGGAATTCAAAGCATATTTTTCTACTGCCCCCAAGAAAATCCATAGGTTACGTACATTAAAAAGTCAGATTGACTCACACACAATCATTCAAATTCCTCCCAAATCTTTTCAAGTCAATTCAGTTATAGACTTTGAAAAATCTTTTCCCTAAGAAAAAATCCCATTGTGAAAAAGACCGAAAATATTTTTCTATTCCGGTATCTATATTATTATATCAGATCTTCCTATATATGTATATATAGATATGAACCTTGCTCCCAATAAAACTCACGTGGAGTAAAATCTAATAAATTCCGTTCAAAAAGAATAATAAATGGAAAGAGCCGAGAGAGAAAAAACATGTGAAAAATAGTGAATATTTACTTAGTAACGTAATTCAATAGACTTCACACAAGTGCTATAATTATATTTTTTATTACGACAGTAAATTGAATTTTACTCAATTTATTGCCCCCACGAGCCTTTTTAAAAAAAACTTTGGGCTTTCCATTACAATAACGTACACTTAAATACATATTTGGAGGTACAAAACCACACAATTTCAAACAGTTTCTCTCAGACATGGAAAACAAGTGGGATTGAACTTTTGTCAAATATTGGGCCTTTT
Organism: Spatulosminthurus flaviceps; assembly: GCA_034693705.1. Taxonomy (NCBI): domain Eukaryota; kingdom Metazoa; phylum Arthropoda; class Collembola; order Symphypleona; family Sminthuridae; genus Spatulosminthurus; species Spatulosminthurus flaviceps. The sequence goes on along the minus strand of JAQFXU010001890.1, from coordinate 19,771 downwards.
ACTATAAAATATTTGCAGCTAAAAGTGACATTTTCTCCTGAAACGTAAGTAACTATTTTATTGTTTGCAACACCCTTTTATAATCCGTACGTTTAGCATATGATTTTTTCTCTCAGTAATTTTAAGTCGTAATAAGACCTAATTATCTGCACGCTGCTGGGCTGATTTGCTCCGAGTCCTCTGTCAACCAGTAACCCCGCTGCTTGCAGAGGCTTTAATATATGGAACGTTAATATAATACCAAATTATATACCAAGGGCACTGCAGGGGATGCATGTCTAGTTAATTGCAACTTATTTGCAAACATTATCGTATATACATTAATTTTGTGCACTTTACTACAATGATTTTGATGATTACATAATAATGTGCACACTTATGGCTACTTGCATATATGATTACATAGGTTCCTATTTATTATTTAATTTGTACGTATGATCAGCAATTAAGGATACTTCTGTGTATGCAGGCATAAATAAAGTGCAATTTCTTATTTCTATTTTAAGATTCTTCGAGATAAATAATGAGAGGCAACTTTCATATATTTGTAGTGGTTTTCCTAGTGCTTTCCTCAGCGTAGAGAATTCTAAGACCGGTCCGGTCTCAATCTTGACGAATTATTTACAATTGAAATTTAGTACGAAAAATATTTTTTGAATCGACTTTATTTCGAATTTGTTTCGAAAAATTGACATTTTGAACCCAAAGTAAATGTCTACAATTTTTACATTATGACCCATGTGTGATTGACCCACCCCCGAATTATACCCTTTTGTATACAAAATTTACTTTTGAAAAGGCTTTTGCCCTAGAAATGACCAACTCAAGGTTAGTATAAGTTTTATTGAGGAAACTTTGGTAGGAATATTTTTTACTCCTGATCCGCTCTTTTTAGGGCTTTTCCAAGACAGGGATAAATTATGGCGTCTAGAAACAAAGTGGTTTATAAAAATCCAAATTATATAGGATTCTATCAGATTGTAAAATAATTATTTTAAATACACTGAGGATGGATAATGTCCTAGATGTATAGGCACTGTAAAATATTTTTTATTTTGGAGGAGGTTATGAATTGCTACCCAAGCGAAGCTCTAATTATTGGTAATATTTCTGTTCTATGTATTAAAATATCAATATGGAAGTACATACTTGAGATTAGTAATTTCCTTATCTTTTCTGGCTACAAATGTCTTACGTAATAGTAATTTATCAGTATTTAGTAAGAACTATTATTATTATTATTATTATTATTTCTATTGAAAAACATCAGCAATTTCCAGACTTTAAGGGTCAAAAAGTCATCTTAAACTGTCATCACTATCACACGCTTTATGACATATAAAGGCCATAGCTAAAGTGAAACATTCATTCTCAAGCAATTATCATCATTACTAGCTAATTATTCTCTATTTATTTCCTATACATACGTTCCCAATGAACCCTATACACAATTTATTGATTCCTTGCAGTTTTTCTATTCCGGATGCATTTTCCCCACATGTCACTATACAATTAAACAGGGCTTTGAAATTCAGTAACATTTAAACCATTCACAGGAAGGATGCAACTTTTGTACTTTAAACTTACACGTGAAAGCAATGTGTATTAAATGAGTTTGCCAGAGATGCAGATTTTCTCTTTAGTATAGTTTAATTATTGTAACAAGGTCGGACTTTCCACGCTCCTTCCTTTACATAAATAAACACCATTATTAGAGACATAGAGACTACATTATACGAGGCATTTAGTTACAACAGGAAAGACTTGATTTAAAATATTTTATTCTTCTCTGCTCTCTCAGCAATTAGAGCCCCGGCATTCATAACAATAAATATCATCTACTTTTCTGTCTGTGAATTTAACATGTGGAGCGTGGGAACTCCTTATGTTTACCATGCTCGCTCTAGTTTAATAATAATTAGAATTTATTTCAAAAATCAAGTACAAGGTAAAAAAAAAGTACAAAGAATAATTTATCTCTTCAGCTTTATTACCTGAGATTCGTATATATTTAACTCTATGATCATTTCCACGAATGAAATTAATCTCCCTTGACTTCGCATATGCACCGACGATCCTTTTACTAAATAAATGCTTGTAATTATTCATAAAAGTCAATAGACATCATTACCGTGCCAAACGCCAAACAAGCGTATATGTACGTTGAAAAATAAATGGTTCATTAGTCAAGCGATAGATTTGTTGATAAGAAATGTCGCCCTCTTTTTCTCTATAGGAAATAATAGCATACATACGTAAATTGTGAGGAGCATGCGAAGCCCTATAACTTTTTACGGTAAAATACCAATTTAACTCAAGACCCTTGAACGAGAACGTGGTGTAATGGATATAAAGGGGAAATCTCCTAGATAAATAGATTACTACACACACACACTCCAGGCCAAATAATAATAACGTTTGCTGAATTAGAAGCTCTTGTTCCCAGAATTGGAGGAGGAAACTTTTACTTCCCCTCCAATTAAATTTGATTCCATGAATTGGCGTGTGTTTTAAATGGATCATCAACTCCACATCAAATCTCTATACTGATTCCCTACTGAGCCTCAATTCCCGATTTTTTTTCTCTCTCTCTCTAACTCTGTCCTTTCACAAATGAAAAGTGACGGCTTCTTTTTTTCCCTCCTTTTTTTATCTTTTATAAACTGACGTTTGATGACAAAAGTCATCACTTTATAGGATTAAAGATCGATAAAGAAATAAAGGGGATTCTGAGAAATTCTCTATAGATCAACAGCAGAGCATTTATTTCTTGACGGGAATTCAAGATTGAGTGGTGGAAGAAAAAGAAGAAGAAATAAGAATCAGAAAAGTAAATGATGTTTAGAAATCTAATCTGTCTCCGGCTCTATTTGAGTTTGGAATAATATCCTCATCAGTTTTTATTTCGCAGGCCTTTATACATATAGAAAGAAACCCTATATGTATATTTGTATGTAAGAAAACCTTGGGGTGTTTAACCATGAATTTGGATGGAATGAAAAATGAGAAGATTATCTACAACTCGGGTCTGTACTTAATGTGCACATCATTAACTCATTTGAAGAAACTCTATATACTGTAAATTTGTTCCCATTGATTTTAATCTTTAAATATACGTCATTTTCCTCTCATATTTTTTCCCCTCCAGTCAAATCTGCCCTTTCCTAGTTTTAGTAAGACATCCCAGACAGAGGAGAATAGTAGAGCTGAGTGTGTCAAAGTTGATTGCAAATTTCTTTGTTATTTTCTGCGTGTGTGTAATATAATTGGAATTTTATTATTTTCTCCTATTCTTTATTACACTCCTATGTACTCACTCCGCTTTAGATAGTACGTACTATTTTAAAGAGGAAAAATCCCGCTAAAATCCTACATTTTATCCTGACGAGCTCACATTTGGTTTTAATAGTGGAATTCCTATGGGTATAGTTATGTGACTCAGTTGGTCAGTTTATAGGGGAGATTCTTTAGTAGAGAGAGAGAGAGAGAGTCATTTGGTGGGAAGTATCTGTTCTCTCCGTTTATAGCCCGGGATATTACGCACTTATGGGATTTGAGCAGAGGTCTCGTATAAATATATCGATCCCCTCATGAGAAATCCTTACCAATAATTTTCCATTGATTAAGTCCTAATTGGAATTTGAACTTGCGTGTGGCTCTTTCAAAGGACATTTGTATATGCTAAAATGAGGGAGAGAGAGAGAGCGACATTATGAAATAGTAATATTCGTATTTCCCTCTATAAGTATTTTCTCACGTGTCGTCGTCTCTAGGAAAAAGGTAACGGCGGTGTGGTGACGACTAGGATTATTATAGGGACTGGCAGGAAGTCGTTTAGAGAGACATAAGATAAAAGGGAAAACGTGCTTTGAAACAATAAGTACCATATAGTAACGTTGGAAAAGTCAAAGAGAAATCCTAGTGAAATACATAGAGAGAGATATTCCAGCAGATGCTGGTTTTCTCTCAGTTTTACTTGTTCCATAAAGGTCCATTTCATTGGTAGTTACGCCATAGCAATAGTATCACCTTCAAAGATTTCTCCTCTACTATAAAGTTTGGCAGAAATAGTTCTAATCCTTTTTTTCTCTTACCACTACCGTACCTTCACCCCAGCCAGACTAAAAACGTAGGTAGTACCTCTATCAGTTTCCAGACCGCCCCATGGATTTGTACCTACATTTGTAAGGAAGGACATTCATTGTAAGGAAAAAGCATAGAGAGACCTGGAAGTAGCACTTTGTATGTGAACTGTGTGGAGGAGCTAAAGAGTTATGTATAGAATCCATAAAATATCATGAGCTGATCCAGTCCGTTTGAATTGATTCGGTGACCCCGTGGATAATGTCAGTTTAGGGCTTGACTCACGTCAAAAAAATCCGGGAAAATCCTTATATTTTTTCTACTTGACTCCCAGGAGCAAAAGCCAAAGCTGTACTCAATAAGTAGAAAGAACGGGTTTTCCTACCTTATAAGCTTCTCCAGCCTTTTTACCTTGTTAAAATATGCATGTTTTTCAGGATTTACCCATTTCTCTCTCTCTCTCTTTATATATATATATAGGACGGAGGCTCAGAAAAGCAGAGGGTAAAAGTATAAGCTCATAAGTAAATCCTCAGTCCGGTTGATCCCTGTGATAAAAAAAAATCTGCGGAACGGAGAAAAATACCATACACTACGTGCTTCCTATAGACAAGTAGAATGACAAGGAAGTCAAAAAAAGTAGAGACGCAAGAGACGTTCACTCATTTGTATGCATATGATATTTTGTGTGTGTGTGTGTGTGTTTGGATGGAAAAAGTGGACTTTTTTCGAAATAGCATATTTATTTGAAAGGCCTCTCATTCTCTTAGGAATGGACAATAAAATGCAAATTAAGTGCTCTCATTCTTTCCCTCTTCCACTACTACAACTTGCTCCTTGTCTCAATATGTATATATTATTTGACAAAAGCAAATCCTGGGGCCTTAGGGGAGTTGAAGGTAAATACATAGCTGGAAATGAGAAAATACAAAATGTTGGATATTTTACCAGTTTTACCTTTTATTATAAAAGCTATATGCATTTAATAACAAGGGGAATTCCAAGTAGTACATACTTTTCCCCTAAATATCAATGCATATGGAGGAGAGGAAGAATGCCATGAAAGAAGATATAAAAGATTCATTCCTTCCAAACTACTGCCAAGGGATCGACTAGCTACTACTCTTTTATGATGAGATGAGAATATTTCTCTTGTTGTCACACGCTTCCAGCGTGTTTAAAACCTTGGAATTCACATTCTCTGTGTGACATGCAACTTCTACTATGGGACAACATTTGCCTAGAACATATTTACTTTTTTAGTACCTCATCCTGTGTAAATGCATGCTAAAAACCTTTCCTCAATTAATTATTAAATTATTATACTTGAGATTAGTAACACTTGTTCTATACAATAATAATTACATAGCTTAACTTTGTTATATAGAAAGAAAAACATCATCTCGCAATTTATTGTCGACTATATTGCAATATCTATAGGACAAAATGTAATGTTAATGGTGTGTGTATATTTCGTCACTCAAACAATAGTCAGCTAGAGCCAATAATTTTGTCGTGAACAAAACCATTCATCCATATAGACCTACAGCATGGACTTGATTTCTTCCAACCTGTTCTGGTATCTACGCTTGTGTATGTACAGATAGGCTCTTTTTGGAAAGGTAAATTATTATAGAATTAATATTGTGAAAACACGTCAAGTTTCCACCTTCCCTTGGTTTATTAGGACTACAACGTAAATTTTACCATATCTCACTAATTTGCTAATAAATTATTCCTAAGATCCTTTATTATCATTGTAAATTAGCTGGTTAAGCTTTGACAACAAGGAGGAGAGGGGAGATAATATTTTGTAGTCGTAGCTCTCCCTATACGGTAGCGTAGTTTTAGAACGTTAAATTGTAAATAGCATTTGTATTTAAATTCTATTTAAAATCTATACTATAGCTATCTCTTATGTATTATTAAACCAATCATATCTCACATAACATTACCTCTAATGATAATACGATATGGTTTTTTGATTAAGAGCTTTTTCAGCTCACAAGTTCAACGGCCCTCCCATGATGTACACATATGCAAATCACATTGTTAAATTCTACGTACATACTGCGGGGCTATGTATAATGTAGTGGAGGGAATGTGCGTATAATAACATGGCACTAATAATGAATGCTCTTTAATCACCGTAGACCGTAGGATCACGTAACATGTTAATACATATGGGCATTTGTTAAAAATCTCAGTCAGTTCATTCACATACACATCGTCGTCCTTCTCATAACCACCCGTCCCTAACAAACAAAATGTCCGTATGGTATGAACACAAAAGTACAGCTACTATTATCAGATTGATAATAAACCTTTCTAAAAAAATTCGCTTGTAGTAAATAAAACAAAGAGACTACTTTATTTGGTTGCGATAGCAAGGAAACATATGCTATTGATGATTTCAACAACATAATATGTATTTATAACATGAAAAAAGAAATCCTCGTGAGTTTACACACACCGTTCGTAATTACTTATGTCTGTTCGTAATTGTATATTACATTGTATGGCTAATAGCGCTATGCTTTGTATATAAGTAACACATGCGGAAAAATGATTTTTTTCCTCTCTGCAATTTTATTAGTAGCTCGGAGAGAGACGTTCTTTCTTACAAGTTTAGTCACAAGTCTGGTTAGTCTATATATATACTACTCTCACTCTAGATACACTACTACTCTCACGTGAAAAAAGTGAGTGCTGGGCTATGAGAATGCATGTATATTTTTTCAAAAAAACTTCCCATGAAATTCCATACTTTTAATATTAGGTTGAATCTGGAAATTTGTAAGGGAGAAAACATATGAGAAAATTTCGGATGAAATTCTAAAGTAAAATAAAGGGAAGAGGAAAAGCAGAAAAAGTTAAGGGAGAGTCGTCAGGAGAGGTTTTATTTGGGAGAAGGTCAGAGGGAGAATGAATCAACAACAATCATTATTACTGTGGAATAGCCACAGTAATAAGAAAACATGATTTGATAGGCTAAATTAATTTTACATTTTAGCATTTTAAAATAATAATAATAATAATTAGAAGTAGGTAGGAGTAGGCGCAGATCCATGGCGATGAGGATAGGGGCAGGAACCAAAGGTGACTGACAATATACTACTCTCACTCTAGATACACTACTACTCTCACGTGAAAAAAGTGAGTGCTGGGCTATGAGAATGCATGTATATTTTTTCAAAAAAACTTCCCATGAAATTCCATACTTTTAATATTAGGTTGAATCTGGAAATTTGTAAGGGAGAAAACATATGAGAAAATTTCTATGTAAATAGATAGAGAGGCTGGTAGCATTATAATAAGAGGGGATAAATAGGTTAGGGAAGAGAAGAGATGCTGCTCAGAACAAGTTATACCGTTTTGTGTAATAATTACTGTATAAAAAGATACAGATGTTTTGTGCATACATACTAGTACTCTATTGAAGACTTTGCCTAACCTTAAATCTGGCCTAGGGCTAAATAGTAAGAAAAAAAAGTTTAAATGTGTACCATCATTTCTACGACGCTATTTAATATAATATTGAATTTTTCTATACTTTGAGCTGGGCTTGTTCATTGAGAAAAGTATTTTATTCTCCCCTGTTATGGTATTGGTTGGATATGTTTTGTTCGTATTGCCTTGTACGTATACTATAGAACTTTGTGATATTTTACATGGGATGAATTTAGGTTGCACAAATATCTGGTTACAGTTGTTTTGCAGGATTTTTTGGTTAAAATATGTGAACACACACTTGACATCTTCTATGCGGGGTGTATGTTAAAATATGTGGAGGCACTTTTTATATGTGTTATATTAAATGATATGTAGTTGTGTATGTAGTGTTTTAAAGGAGACGGCCTACATTCGCTTGGTGCATGGAATAATATTATGTAGTTTTGTTGTTGTAGTGTGTACATGCATATAAAAATAGTATGTAGTGAATAGTTGTGAGGCCTATAGGGACGAAGGTATAGGATATGATAAGAGCTATTTACACGAATGGTGGTGGTGATGGTTGTGGAGGATTGTGATGCAGAAACTTTCACATGAACGAGGCATGCAAAATTTAGGTATATCTCTAGACATGTAGAGAAAAAGTTCTTGGCAAAGTTTTCAGTTATTTATAGTGTTGCATCACATTTCATTGGTTTTCCACTCAATTTTCTCTCTTGATACATACTTTGTAACTTTCGTACGTATCTCATTTTAAGGTATATTAAAGAGAGGGAGCATATGTAGTGGGGGTAGAAGGAGGATTACCTATTTGAAAAGGTTCCTTCTAAATGTTTTTATATATAGATATGTTGAGAGAGAAAGAGAGAGAGAGAGAGAAAAAAAACAGAGTAATAAATAAATTAAAGTTTTCGTGTGTATACATGAATTAGGTATTTTGTATGCATTGACCTACAGTTCGTTGTATGTTTTTCACTTATTCACTCTCTCTCTCTCTCCCTCTCTTTCGCTCTGTCTTTATGTCGATCTCTTTCTCTCGCTCTCCGTCTGTTCAATGAGTTTTATGTCGTATATATGTTTTGCATCAAATGTTTTATGACTTGCATCAAGGTTTCACAAGCCATCACTCTGCTCGTTGAAAGCTCCATGTACTACACTCATCATGTGAGATGAGTATGCGGATAACTGAGAAGCATTCCTATTGTGGTGTCCCCCCTTACTATTACCTATGGGTTGAAAATTTTAATGCAATGCATAAATATATGGCGTCGACAGTAAAAATTTTAATGATAAAACATTTTTTTAACGAATTTCAGAGGGGGCTGCACATGATAAACAAAATTTTCACAGGTAATAACACTGCATTTAAAATAGGGATTCTAGGGCAAAAATCCATAAATTGGTGTTTTAATGGTAAAATTGAGTTGAAAAATTAGCGGAAAATGAAAAAGTACGTTACTATATGGAAGAACGAGTCCGTGAAACTTTGTCATCCCTCAGATGATGAGGTGGTGATACCACAATAGGAATGCTTGTGAGTAGGTTTTCTGATATTATGTGTCATTTCTGCATTGCAGCCACCCTGTATTTTTTTATTAGTACCTTGAACATGTATAAGTAGAAAAAGTTGGAAAAAAATTTTCTTCGTGCATTTTTACATGCATAATTTGCTTCATTAAAAATAAGTGCCTATGCTTAATTAAAACCATTTGTTCTATTTACATTTTCCTTAGTATTTTGAGTGTTTCTCTAGTCCTGGAATAAATTTAGTTTTATTGTAGGAGTGTTAGTATAGTAGTGTCTCAGAGACGGAAATTTTCGTGTCAGTCATCGATCAGACAAAATCCAAGGGAGAGACACTTGAGTAGATTACATGTTCGGAAAACTTCTGTTCTTTAGGTTGGATTTCATTTTGGAAGGAAGAGGAAAAGTTTGGAAGCTTCTGGTTTTGTAGGGAGAGAGAAAGTATATGGAGAGATATGTGTAGCTACTTTTACGTTACGTGTGTCTGTGTGTGATTGTGTGTGAAAAGTTGGCCATGTAAAAGTCCAGGGCCAATTAAGATATATAAGGTAGAAGTTGCCGAGCCTTGTTATGAACCACATTTCAGGAGAAATATCCTCTCTCTTTTTTTTTACTCTTCCTTCTCCTCTTCCTCCTCCTTCTCCTCCTCTTCTTCTTATTCTTCTTCTTCTTTCATCTCCTCTTCCACAATCCCTAGCCATATAAATACATACACGGTTAAAATGAATAGCTCTCATAAATCCTGAGCTGAAAAATTCCAAAAGTGTGTTTGAAACGACCAATTTATTTTTCAACATGCTATGAATGAATTTCCTTCTGTCTCTGCCTCTGCCTCTTCAATACGTCTCTCTCTCTCACTCTCTCTCTCTCTCTTTCTATGAGGCTAATTTTAAATTACCTTTCTCAATATGTAATAACATTTGTCAAGAATAGGGATGACAGATATGTAATTGAATATGGTCGTTTTAATTTATTTTTTTATTATAGAACAATAATAATTGGATAATTTTAGAAAAAATGTCCTATTCTTTTCCACAAATACATGAATCATCATTATTATGTATTTTTGCGCAATAACACTTGCATAAATACAGGTTTAATTCTTTGGCTTAAGGTTTAATGGTTATGTGGAAACCTTGTAATGGTTTTTATCACCAACTTTTATCAGAGAGAGAGAGAATTATTGAGGATGTATACAGGGGATTAATGGAGGGAAAAAGGTGTGGGAATGGGTGTCATTTGCTGTATAGTAGATAGAAGAAAAAAAGTTTTTATTCCCAACTACACTACTTACCATTTCCACCAGAGCGGCCCTCACCATTGTGTTATTGGTAAATGTAGTACATAAAAGAATAGAAGAGAAGGATTGTCAAAAGTAAAGGAAAAGGTAGTGGTGTAATTTTGACAATGTACTAAAAACTTTTCCTATTTTGTCACACACAAGTTTTCGCATCTGACAAAAGCCCATGTTTAAAAGTAGCTGTAGAGCTTGTATAAAACTACACTGATATTTATTGTTTGCCGAAAGGTGTTTCACCGAGCCAGGAAACTTTTCCATGAGGCGAGAAATTAAATGTAATGTAATGAGCAAGAGAGAGAGAGAGAGCAATATAGTGAGAAAAGGGATGCGAAAATCTCTATCATTTTCTATATAACTTTATATAGCGTTGAGATTCTATGTTTTAGCAAGTGAGAGGAAGGGTTATGTTCTAGTACGTGCAATTTCCCAAAATTAAATCATTCCGCTTCATGCTTCATATAATTTCCTTTCCACAGTTTCTATATTTATAGTAGTGCAAAACCATAGGATTTATTAGTACATATATATAGGAAAACAGAAAGTCTGGGATCCAAGTGATTTTACTCGAAAAGCTGGAGCGTAGGAGTCGTCGTTGTTAGTTAAATTAGTCAAACTCCTCTTCCATGTCGTCCCGTATCCACTCAACTGGAATACTCACTATGGTTTTGACATATCCCCATAGGTCCATACGGTTGACCAAACCTTGATATTTTTGTTTTCCTATTAATTCAATCTATCTCTATATAGAATCTTTGGAATCTCAATTCTCAAGGAATTTGTTTACCTGTCATAGCCCAAGTCAAGTCACTAGGGATATTACAATGGTTAATTGAGTCTAATGAGATTTACATAATTGGGGGGTCTTACAGGAGGAAGGGATGGTGTTATTTTAGAGCTATTAGCAAATCCTATGTTATTTCTACAGCTTTCGTTCACAGACGTGCTAAAACTTGGCTTTCCGTACCCTTTTAACTTTTGTCTTACTTTAATTACAAGATTTATAATTACCTTAGGGCTGACTCTATCCAGACTAACGCAGGTGTAATTACATTTCCTCTCACATAGTAGTAGTAATTCCATTGCTTTTATACATAGAAATTGTAGTTCCTCCAAGCTAAAGTAAACAATGAGGATTGGTTCGTGCTCAAACTTCTCTCTCTGCTCCTCATCTCCTACTTTTATTCTTCCATAACAAATGTAAATGAAGTTTCCAGTCAGATATTTCTCTCTTTTCCCGTATATTTTCCATTCGGAGCAGGTTCCGTCAGACCCGCTGGATTCAGTTGACTATTTTTTGTATTATTAGTACTTTGCACACTATACATACCTTATACATATAAAGATGTTCATATAGACTTGTATAGTGTTTACAATAGCTAGCCTTTTTTGTATATGAGTTAACTACACAGGGATTGGTAATAACTTATTACTAGGGTTTTTTCTATGGATGTTACACACCATAGGCGTATACTATATATTAGCATTAGGTAAATAGAATAGGGGGAGATGCAATCATCATGAGGAAGAATCTAGGTCGAAAAGTGGATTGAGTAAGTATTGCAATTTGTACAAAATATTATGAGGGGCTCTTGTACAATATAAAGCAAATTGATGTTGTTTTGCCACTAGAATTTCGTCGGTCTCTCTCTCCATCTATTAGTTCATTTCAATTGAAGGGGAAATTTTTTTTATGTACGAATACATATATGTACATATGCACATGTATGCTTACGTTCATAGCTAAGACAAGCGTATGTTACAAAAACGTACGCAACACATAGGAATATAGAAAATACGTCCGTGTACATACGTGCATAGCAAAAACACATGTGTGTACATAGGCCCATAGCAAAAATACGTACATACACGTGCATTCATACTCCACGTGTATATCATCTTATACGCGTATATATGACAAAGTGGGGAAAAGCGCTTCTCCATATAAATATACTAAAATCCTTCACCTTTTTCTCTTGACCAAGCACCGTGGTTAATTAGATGTATGGGGCAATAATAATTTTTATATTGTAAAGGGTAACTTAACTATGGGTATAACTCGTACATGTATTTTTATGACGACAAGTTCAACCATACATTCTTTATGGGCCTTGGTGAGAATGTGTAAGCTGAAAGCTAACTAAGACTAGCACACACACACACACACGTGTCTAGAGTTTTGTCCATTTTCTAATAAATTCTACTTGTTCTTCTTCTCTCCCTTCTTTGAAGCTTTTACTATAATATACGGAGAGGTGTCAAGTTTTGCAAGGTTCTTTGCCCATTTGTATGTAACCCGATGGTGTGTGTGTGTGTGTGGTGTAAGTGTAAGGAGAAGCTTTTTTAACACGGTTACATATGTAAGGAGCCATAGGAATTATTTTTTTAGGAAAAATCCTTTTCTTATTTACTGCCATCATCGTAAGGGTGACTCACATTGAGACAGAGTCACTGTGAAAGTGCAGCTTTTAGAGTGCAATCAAAGTCCAATTAATATTTTGTGCATGAACTTCCCACCAACATCATTCAAGATTCTCTACAGATGGGATTTTGGCCTTGAAAATGAAACCTATACGGTCTCACGTAGTTGTAGCTCTCTCTCTCTCTCTCTCCAGTGGTGTGTGTTTGTGTGTGCGTATGTATCTTTATGTGATTGATTAATGTGGTGCTATAGCTACTTCTCCCTTATGTGAGCCATTTTTCTCATAAATTACAATAGCAAATATATGTTTTACAATGAGGAACCCTCCATAACCATTAAATTAGTATTATATTTGTGTAGGTATTTATTTCGAGGAAATTTCCTCCCTTTATTTCATTATTACCGACTCTCTGTAGGAGGAATTTTCTTCTGTCACATTGCTTTTCTTCCCCAATGCGCAATGTCAAAATCCCTTTTCATATTTTCCCATATTAAATGAGAAGGTCTCACAATTATGAAAAGAATTAATTACTCTTATGTACGAAAAACGCTCCGTAATTATAACATTTATTTTCCCTATCATTTTTTCCCAAAAATATTCTTTCATAAGGAAAATAACTTTTTCCAACAAGTAACAAACATATAAAATATGTTGAATTTATACAAAATTCCAATTCCCTTTGAAAAAACAGTATAAAATATAATATCATTAACCCATAGTAAATCATTCATCGCTATACTTTGCCAATGATCAAAGCCATATTTCCATGGGAAAAATAATAGTAGGTTTGTCGGGAAAAAGTTTTTTCAACTTCTGAAGAATCCCCTTTTCTCTCTCTCTCTCTCTCTCTGTCTCTCTCGGAAAAGCATCCTCAAAAAAGCTAGACCATAAAAATACATGATACTTTTCCTAAAGCTATCACATTCAAAAAAAATATATTCTTGCAAAGGAATTAACAGGAAGGAAAAGTTTTAATTTTTTTTCTCTCTCTCTCTGTCTCAAGACCTTTTCTTTAATCATTTTCCTATATAAATATTTCCTCTGACTGGAAACTACGAATTCGATAGATGAAAGTGTGTATAGAAATTTTTACTTATGTACATACATATAAACACACAATATACAAATTCATTAGTTGAGAGATGAGATGAGAGAAGATGAAGAAGAAGAGGAATCAAAAAAGAAGGAAAAAGTTATTTGGCTTGGGTGCAAATAAGAATAAAATGAAGAAGAAGACTTGAATACTTAAAAGTAAGCGTATAAGAGTCAAAGTATAGAAAAGACTTGACTTTTTTCTCTCTCTCTTGCTTATTTACGTGGATGTGTTGGATAGAGAGAGAGAGAGAGAATAACGCAAGAGCAAAATAAAGGCTGTAGCTTTATAATAGTACGAGAGTGAGTGGTGTAGTAGTAGCATTGACTTTGGCGAGAGATTTCCAATTTAGTATCAGTGGTGAGTTGGCTGTCGTGGAGTGCTCTTACACATGCACTCGCTCTCTCTAGCTCATACAGAAAACTTGTCTATCTCCCTCTACACAAACACACTCTCTTGACTCTCTTTCCTCCTATCGAGACAATTTTTCCTTACAATCATCTGTTCTTCTTCGACCTCCGTCTTTATTTCTCATATTGTGAAAAAAGTTCAACTTGTTCGACAGATTCTAGTTCTTCTGAGTCAGTTCCACTCTTAACGAGAGAGGAGAGTTTAGTTGTTGTGTGTGTGTGTGTTTATGTGTACACGAGTGTAATGGAAGGGAATGGAGAGAGAGTCAAATTATAAGAGATTCTTCTTCTTCATCATCTTCTTTCTTAAAGGATAAATACTAAAAGATCATCCGTTCCCCTTGTGACAACATTCGTCCTACATTATTATAATCTTTGTAAGAAAAAAAAATCTCGGCTTGTTCTCTCTATACTATACACGTGAAAACGTGACTCATATTTTTTTGTCTCACTTTTAGAAATTTAATAATTTTTGCTTGAATTTTGTAATGATAATTACCATGCGAAAACTTTTGGCTATGTAATTATTCTTACTCCACCCTTTTAGTATAAAGTGAGAAAAAATGTGGATTACATAATAATTCTTACAATGGCAATAGCACAGACTCCTAACGTTTAGACTGTTATGCTAAATTCTGGAATCACCTCAGGTGTAATATTTTACATGAAATTAGGCTGTACCATAGAAAGGAAGCATGCTTTTCCTATTGTATGGGATTAATTGTAGAGTTTTGTGCTGGTAGCCTAGTCAAAGTCAAGGTTTAAATTGATCATTTCCATGATAATATTGAGCATTATTATTGTGAGACGATCATGATTGTATATGTGGAGCCCACACGTAACATTTTTTCCTATGTTGAGTATATAGAAAAGGATATAGAGAAATATTTTTACCTACACTTAATTGTCCCACCCTCGATTCTATCAACGTCATTGGCTTTTATAGCCTTTTTTGTCAAGTAGTGAGATTATATATATGGGAATAATGGTAAAAATTTCCTCCCTTATATTGAGTATGCAATTTTAAGTGACAATTATTATAGTAATAAAATTTACTACTATTTTGACTAAGAATCAAATCTCATTCGATGACTAATGTGTTCACTATATACCTGAGTATGTAGTACCATTGTATGACTTACGTAAATAGCATACGGTAACTTACAGGGCTTGATGATATTCTCAATGTTAAAGGATTAATACGTCAGGCGTAGTAGATGAGTATGTATTGAAAAATGCATTTTGTACTTTTATAGTTGATAGTTTAAAAGCTCGTAAAAGAGTCATAAATTGAAGGAGGCTCTGTATGTGTGTATGTATAGGAGAATTTTTTTTATTTTTTTACACTTGTCGGGTAACTACACTACATTGAAGAATATATGGAAGCTGAGTGTGCATTTCTGGGAGTGTAGACAGAAAAAAATTTCTTCCATATGCACTAAATTTTTGCTAAGCAGTCGCTCATCATGTGTTATCATTTCGTACCAGAGGATTTTAACATTGCCAAACTTTTACCATTATTCCGATACATTGCTAATGTTTTAGCATTACTATACATAATGTTAACATTTTAGCACTCATATATATTGCCAATATTTTAGCATTGCATTGCCACATATTACTAACATTGTAAAATTGTTACATGTTACTTAGGTTCAAGCTAAAATTGATATGTACTAACAACTTTTTATCATTCCCCTGTAGTATGTATGGCTACAAAATGTTATCACTCTTTTATTTATAGGCATGTGGCCAGACTGGACGAGGCTATTTCCGGTGTGTGGACCCAAGCAAAGAGACAAGAAAGACGAGTAGAGCCGGAAACTTTTTGCAAGGGAAGGAAAAGGAAAATAATCGTAACATGTTGTTGTCGTTGTTGTTGTTGTTCAAATTCACGTTGTTCAAGCAAGCCTTTCCGGACTTGAACATTCCCCATTAAAATCTACGTTCCTTACATATATCCAACATACTACTATCCTCTACGTACATAAATAAGCCCATCAAGAGAATAAATAACTCGTAAATATCCTGTGAATTGTGAGTGATTGTAAGTGAATGGAATCCATAGTTAAATTAGATTTGAATGTGAACCGTTACCTTTTTCCCCTCTTCTTACTCGTTACTATACTGCCCCTTCGAACAAATCCATCTCCTCAAGCTTCCGCTCTGTTCACTCCGTTCAGCCCGTTGCAAATTCCTTTAAATTGGTAAATATCAGCAAGATCCAGGGAAAACGTGAGGGAAGAGGATCAAGGGAAACAAGAGCCAAGGTTTTATAAGAATTGAACAAGGAAAGAAGAGAAAAAAGCTTGGAAAAAACTACCTTTTCATCCTCCCATCCTCTTTCTCTCTCTCTCTCTCTCTCTCTCTCTCTCTCTCTCTCTCTTCGTATATTCTGCCAGTGCTCAAGATAAAGAATACCCGAGAGAATCAGAGTAGGAAAAAAAACACTACGATACATTAACCTCTGTACAAATTTCCGAGACAGATCAAAGTAACAAGGGAAAGGTTTGTAAAAAAAATCCTAGGTCTACTACTTTTATAAAATCCCTTAGTCATTCTTTCAGAGAAAAAAACTCACAACTCTCGGAGAAATCAGAATTTTTAACGAGAGGCGTCCATAAAATCTACATATGTATATTTCCCCTTTGACTTCATCCCCAGCATGCGTTTCTATTTCATCTCGAGAAAACCTTAGCTCTCCGCTATAATATAATCTCAGGGATTTTTTTTCCACAAAAAAAATACCACCTCAGTTTGAGTGCAGTGGCTTAAAAAAAGTGCGTCAAAATACACTTTTTCTATGATATTTAAGTGAATGGAAAAAAAGTGAAGTAAAAAAAACCCAGCACCACATAAGAAGAAAAATGCCTACGAATCTAAAAAATCTCTTAAGCCGTCCACGCTCTCGGAATGAGCTTAAATTCCGGGAGAGAGAAGATTCCTCTAATGAGGGGTCAACCGGAGGAGACAACAGTGAGGAGAAAAGTGAAGATGGAGGAGGAGGCGGAGTTTACATGAAGAATACTACAAATAATTGCGGGAATTTTGATGACTCTCACCTCTCACCCCAGCACCATCATGGGCCCTCCTCAAGAGGAAAGAATTTTTTCTCATGTAGCGCTCTCCCAGCCCTGGGTCTCCTACCCGACTTTTCTCCTAGTCCAAATTGCTCATTTAATGAGCGGAGCTTTGACGTGAGTAGTAGGAATTGTGAAAATCATCACGGCTCCATACGGAAATGTAAAACTGTCCTGGCTCTCTCAAGGCTTAGCAGTAGTCCCACTTTCACTGTCTCATCCTCCTCACCATCTTCCCCGGTGGGGCCGGGAGGGGAATTCCCTTCCAGTCCTACTACTACTACTGAGGACCCAAGCTCTCTCTCCGCTAGTAGAGTGCGTATGATGAGAGATCGCTTGTATTCCGCCTCATCCTCAACATTGAACAACCTCATCAATTCATCATCTGGTCGAACCACTAAGCTCCTCTCAGGATGGAAGCTCTCGAAAAATAATCCTAATGGAGGAGGAACTACTAGTACTAGTAATGGAACAAGTGGTAGTAGTGCTAAAAATTGTGAGGGGGAGAGTTTTGGCTCCTCTTCTTCCGGCACTCAAGGAATTATTAGCCCTTTAAATAGCCTCTTCTCCGGATTCCGTTCCCGGAGTCAAATTTCTGTGGGGGGAGAAGCTTCCAGCGTAGCTTTTGCTATTTCCAGTGGTCTGAGTCCTCCTTGCCCAGTGACCCCAGTGAATAGACTGAGGAGGAATTTCTCGGCCGTTAATTCCTCTACGAGTAATCTCCACTCCAATAATAGTTCCAATAATTTGACAGTTTGTGGTTCCTGCTCAAGATCCAATAGTTTCAACTCTTTTAAGGATTGGAGAGGAGGAGGAGGAGGAATTACTGGAGGAGAGGCTGAAGAGAAAAAGGAGACGCAATGTTCCGTCGAAGTACATTGTAGACTTTGCCTATCCAATTTTAACATGGAAGATACTATCAGCATGGAGGCTTGTTCTTGTCGATATTGTAAAGACGTACGTAGTCTCTTTTTTCTTTTCTAACATGTAAAATCCTTTGGTTTAAAAGATTTAGCCCCATTTTTCAAAAAAGACATCATTTTATTGGATTTGTACCAATGTCACGAGGGAAATTGACCTAAATAGTGACATTTTTTTCAAAGAATTAGTTTTTAGTACATGTGCGAATTTTTTTCTGTGCTACAAAATGCATTTGAGTATTTGACTCAAGGACGCGCGATGTGTGAAAGAATTGGGTCTGAAATGGCATATAGGAAAAATTTAAATAAATAGCGTATGTTGCAACAACAGTTAAAATTTCCCTTGAAAAAAGCATTTGTCTGAGTTATTATTATTATGAGTGTGGAAATTTAAATGGCTTTTTTCTGTTCACTGAGAGATGGAAAATTTAGGGATTTTTTCTATGTTGGATTTTATTTTTTAAAAAATAGTGATTTTTGCTTGCAGAGGAATTATTATTTTATTCGAGTTTTATTTGGCTGACCTGATTTTTTCTGAGGGTGTCAAATTTCGAATTTTTGCAAAAGCGCTGAATATCAATGGGGCTTATGGCGATGGATCTAGTTTAATGATCCTTTAATGTAGGGTAGAAATCCTCATTTATCAATGTATTGGTGACAGCTAGTGAGTCAGTTTGAATTTCAATGATGTGTACGTACGTATTTATCAATATGCAATAAATGACTCAGACATATTGCTCTCATTTGGTAATTTAACTTACCATTAAGTTATTATCTCTATCTATGCGTGTACTGGCTATGTGTAGAAAAGCATATGAGGAAAATGCTGTCTCAGCTCTGGAGGATTATTTTCTTTGAAAACATTGAAATTAATTCCAATAGGAAAAATGACATGGTTTTTCTCTTTCTTTCGTTGTTGGTCATTTTGAAAAAAAATTCACTTCATAAGAATATTAAGAATTTCCTTCTTTATTTTTTCCTAAGCTCTAACTAAGTATTATTTGCTGTGTGGGTGGGAAATTATTATCAGTTAAAATTTTTGACATGACATGTTTTTCCTCTCACTCATATTTTTGATATTTGTGTAATCTGACATTTGGCAAGAAGTCCTACATATCATCGGCTAAAGAGCAAAAGAGGCTATAATTTTGTTTTTTCCATAACGGTAAGGAAAATCGTAGCCCCTTTTGCACTTTAGTCCACGATATATAAAGGAACATCCTGTGAGAAAAGGAAATATGTTTTTTAATCTCTGCCCTTTTTATCACCAACTTTTGGTTTTAACTGGAAAACTTGTGTAATTTTCAATATTGAAATTAATTTCCACTGAATCCCTTTTATCACACTTCTTTTCATTGAGCTTGAGCCTCCCTTATCTTTTGAAATGAAAAAAAATGTTCTACTTTTATTCTTTTTGGACCCACTTATTTTCTTGCCCTTTTCACTTTCAATGGAGTTTGAATCAAAAGGAACATTTTCTCATTTTAG
>JAQFXU010001889.1:0-24593 GCA_034693705.1 Spatulosminthurus flaviceps | reverse complement strand
GGTTTTTTTTTGGGTGGGGGGAAGTTTAGGTACCTGTAACCGTCGAAATTAGCCTTTGCAAGTGGTTTTTTTGGTAACAAAAAAGTTATGCAGGTGAACAATCAAGTTGGTTCTGTCTTTCTTACTCTCTCTCCCTCTCTCTTTCTCTCCGCTGATGTAGCCAAATCAATTGCATCTCAATTTACTCGTACAATACTCCTACTCTCCCTGGTAATAAGCAAATCCTGAGCCTTTTCTCTAAGAGTCTGTGTAGAGGAAGCGTATAATTATGGCAACATCATTATCTGAAAGAACCTCCCAGTGAAAGTGATAGGAGAGTGAAAGTAGGGGAAAGGAATCTATTTAATTATACATTGGGATTAAGTGACATAGGATTGAAACAAGTAGTAAAGGATGAGCCTTGACTGGTAAAAGTGTAAATAATGCCAATTCCCCGCCATTACATGGGAGAGTTTTGTGGAAATAAGTATCCCTACACATGGGTCTGGAGCTCCATATCTGGAGCTAAGCAAAGTTGAGAGATTTTGACCCAAACTAGATAATAGGGATGGAGTTGGTTCCAAACACAATGAGATTACTCTAACTCTTCATCTTTAATTTTATTCCACCCACCCACCAGTGAGATTGATTAAGATTGACTCATTAACTCAATGCTCACTGTAGCTCTCTCACTCGCCCTACTTTCACTCCCTCCGCCTTCTTCAACTACTACTACTTTGAGCTTTCCCTCCAATGCACTCAATTTCCCAGTCTCCTCTACCACTTTGACCTGCATAGTCAAGAGTACATGGGAATAGAAAGGAAGTAGGAGGCTGATTTGGACAGAGAAGGAGAGAGAGAGAGAGAGAGAGAGGGAGAGAAAGACGTGGACAAGATATAGAGAAGAGTGGGAGAGGTTGAGAGTGAGTACTGAAGAAATAAGGGAAAGCCCAGGAAAGCAAACAACATCTCCTATTAAATTGGAAGAACAAGGGCCAATTTTCACATGTATTTACACTCCTTTAACGTGGAAAATTGACGAGAGGAAAATGAAAACTTTCACTTACTAATCCAAAGTATAGTAAACAAGGTGTAATTTTCTTTCGTAACGAAGCTCGGAATTCTGTTAAGGCGGGAGCGAGATTACATTTATTCACGCGTCCAATCCCACCAAAAAGTTCCTCTCTACAAAACTATAGAAATATTATTGTCTGCATGTGTAGAAAAAGCACTATATCTCTCTGTAAAAGTAGGCTTCTTCTGGTGTCCTCCCTGCCCTATATTTTCAGTATGTATACTGTGTAGAGTGGAGGAGTGCATGTTTTTCCATGTGAATATGAACACATGGAGTTAAGAGGAGGGGAGAGGGAATGTAAGTGAAAACCATGAGTGAGAATTACTCCCAAGTCTTACGTAAAACCGCTTTCCCTAATTATTTACCAGGCTACTACTAAGACTAGGACAAGTTTATTTTGACAATTAAATTTCTTTAACTAACCACAGCGCAGCTATTTAACTTGTCAATATTAAACATCCACTCAGTGAATTTCTCTACAAACACACACACACACACACACACACACACTCTCTCTCTCTCTCTCTAACGTCATATGTTAATTACTTAGACCAATATAAGCTCTCAAATGGGAGAGAAAGTCATGCTATTTCCTTCTACTCCATTTAGTACTACACGTCCCTTTAACCTTGTTACATATTTCCATTAGACTCTCCTTCCTTCCCTCTTTTAGCTCGGAATAGTAGTAAATAGGAGAACCAGAGGAAAATATCTCTGTGGGTTTCATCCTATTTCTCCCTCCTCCATCCATGACTTTTCTACAGAGACCCCACATATGCTTTTATCACTCATTAGTCTCACCTCACTTATGCAAATGTCCCTCCATACAAGTGCCAGCCTCTCATACAAACTTCCTATAGCTATTCCTTGGACAAGACCAGTCAAACTTTTAGTAAAATAAATAAATAAACCACAAATTTATACACCACTTTTTTGAGAATTCAATAAATCCCAATAAAATAACTCCAAAAGGATAGCATATTATAGAAAATTGTTAGAAAAAATATTTACTCCATGTCTCTGGAATTTCTAAAGTTCCATTACATGTAACCCAATCTTTAGCCTCAACACTTGGTTTTTCACCATGCACACGGATGATATAAATTAGCAGATTGAAAATATAGAGGGGGGATTTGGCTGGAATGTAAATAATTATAATTCATAGGAGAGGTGTAATTAAGAACGTGAGGGAGAAAGAGAGAGAGAGAGAGAGAGTGAAGTTTAAGTAATAGTTTTTAGCTACTTCCACATAGTTAATTATTAGTTATGAGCATAATCTCAGGAATTTCCTCCTCTCTCCTTCCAGCCTATGCGTCACTCCAAGTACATTATGTGGTCGACTATGTATACATGGGAGTTCATCCCCTAGCTTTAGCTTGGGATGTAACAGGCTTGGTTGGAAGTCAAGCTTATACATGCTCACACAACATTAAAGTTCAAGCTTCAACTATCTCCTTTCTCTCTAGCTTCTCTACACATTTGTAGTGTACAACCATACCAATATGTATGAGCTGTAGACTATTTGTACAAGTCCCTCTATATGAGCTCTTGTACACTGTAAATGCTTTGAAGGAAGGGAATAGTGTTACTAGGACTTTGTATTTCGCAGCCATGTTCCCACGTTACAAATACATATGAAACACTACTATACAACACATCTGCTTCTCTAGGGCTTTGCTCTAGAAAATCAAGCTACAACCATGCTTTGTATCAAACTTCCCTTCCTATGTACACAGAGAGACACACACACTGTGTGTGCAAATGTATTCTTAGAATTTTTCCCCCACAGAAGAACATGTGAGCCTAGACTCATGAGTTTTGCAAAGGTCTAGCAGATAGAAAGCTCTGTATCTCTCCCGATTATGTATCCTCTAAAAATGTATAAACAATGTAGCATTATATTGTTCTCTCTCTGCTATGGCTCTGCTATGGCTCTGCTACTGCTCTGCTATGGCATGCTCTTATATGTATGGAAGTCAATGACAGTAGAGGAGAGGAGAAGAAAGAGCAGAAGCCTTTACAGAGTCTGTGGAGGAACGGCATGGAGAGAGAGAGAGAGAGAGAGAGAGAGAAGTGAGAAAGCACCCTGGTGCACATGCACAGTTGCTACAACATTAATACAATGCCGACATAGATCAGGCTCTAAGCTCCTACTAGCTACCCTGTAGCTCCAAATATGTGGATAGCATTAGGGAAGGATGCAAAGGAGTCACCAAAAGGCTGGCAAGAATGGTAACGAGTGTGTATAAATTTTTCTCCACGATGGTGTGTTTGAGACCCTGTGAATTGCAGACTCTCTCTCTCTCTCTCTCTCTCTCTCTCTCTCTCTCTCTCTCAGTTACTCAGTATGTATAGTAAGGTTGAGGGAAAATAGTATGTAACCCCCACAGTGGACTGCCAAGGTTGGAGAATGCGGTAGTATCACTTGCTTATACACACACACACACACCACTGTGAATAGGGTTGGCTCATTTCCAAAATTCACAAAGGAATTTAGGTGGAAGTGTCCGTGATTCGAAACCAAGCTTTTTACTACCTTTTTCTATCTTTCGTCTCTCTCTCTCTCTCTCTCTTTCCCTCACTTACACACTCCCATCGGCCTTTCTTGTTTACCGTATATCCTCCAATTTTCCTCCAAGAATGCATTCTACTATGAAATGAGCATAGACATAAAGTAAGTTACTTCTTGCTATGCTTCATGTGATCAATCCTGAAATTACGCCCGACGCTCACTTTGGCATCTTTTCAAAATTTCTGATCATAATATTATTGTGTCAACTCTCTTTCTCTTTTTTTTTTATTCTGGACAACCAACTGGGATTTTTTCCTTAAAAAAAATTTATATATATTTTTATAAGAATTGGTTTGAGGTGATACATTTGGCTCTACTTCAAGACTTTATTTTTTCATAAATTCCAAATCCTTTGGTATATACGGACGTACATGAATTTCTATGTGGTCTTTAAATAAATGTAAATTATTTTGACTTTGAAATTTCCAAATTCCATTCATGAGTGAGAATAGTAATAATTATTGGTTTGATTCATCCAAGTCTATGAGTGTGAGTTTGAAATTGGTAAGGAAATCATTTCCCTGTGGCTTACTAGGGTTCCAAGTATGGAATAATGGTCATGGGTGGCATAGTGTGCCTGGAAGCAAGTACAAAAAAATGAAGAAATAGCAGTGTAAATAAATGTATGTTAAGAATACAATGCGTTGATGATAAGAAAAAAAGGAGGGGAATATAAATATATAATGTACAGGTACAAGGAGTAGACTCATTGTCACAGGTTTTTCGGGAAGGAAGACCAGAGGGTCTCCCCTCCTAGAAATCCAATTCCATGGGAGGCTCATGCTAATAACATTATTATTGTTTACTTATTGGCTCCCAGCTCTCTCTCTCTCTCCCTCTCACCACAAAATCCCCTCCAGTTATGCCTTTGAAAATAATCTGAGAGCATACTAATAATAAACATTGTAGTAGTAATGACAGAGGAACAATTTTTCTATACACTTGAAAAAAGTCACTCTCTGGCCACACTCAGACCCACAATAAAATATTATAGTCCACGCTCCCCATACATTTACCACCCAAAGACCTTTAACATGAAGAGGCATCAAAAAAATGAAGAAACCCATTAAGTGAGAGTAAATCAGGTATGGAAGGAGTTTGAAAAGCCTCTGGGTTTTTCCCTACAAGGAGCTTTTTTCCTTCCCATTCTCCCATATACTAGCATATATACATACTTATACATGGAAATCCTTGAGCAGTGGAACCCCACTCGGTTCTTAACTCTTAGTCTCGATTTTGAGACTTCCCAGTTTTTTTTTATTGTCTTCACAATTTTTTTCCTCCCAAAAAAGGGGGGAAATCTCTCAAATTCTCACTCACAATTCCCTGATAGAAAGTTTGTGGGAAAGTGAAGTAATGAAATTTCCTTGTTGTATCATAACCAGGTCTCTACCCAAATTGAGCAGCCAAGATGATGAAGGGCCAACACCTCAAACGTTACATCTGACAGGCACCGGACACTTCGAGCCAATTCCGCACAACCATCAAGACTGCGAGCGAGTTGTTATCAATGTAAGTTTCCCTTTTCTCTAACCTTATTATTATTTCCCATTTAAGTTATAAATCTAACTTAAAATTAGTATATAGTCAAAATAAAAAACCCTTACTTAGGATTTCATTTAAACTTACTTTCACTCAAAATGAAAGTACAAGGGAAAATGTCTTTGGTAAAAAAAAAAAAAAGTAGGAAGCACGAGCCTTGAATGTCATAGGAATCGTATTTAGAATGAAATTTAAAATTCCTATACATAGTCATTTATGTGGAGAGGGTGGGGGGGGGGGTGGAAAGGGGAAGAGAAAAAAGCTTATTGAAAGGAAATATATAGGGAAAATAGCTATGTAGGAAAAAAGTTATCTTGAACAATTTAAAAATAATCTTGCGCGAAAAACCTGCAGTCATGACATTTGTACAAGGTACAAAGTTAGAACGAGAATTTATCCCTCTCTCGTGCTACAAGGATAATTTATGTATGTAGACAAGGATATATGGAGCAAGGTACGTGGAAATACTACATACCGGCTCCTTATAAAAAAAATATCATACAACCGCTGTAAAATTGTCTCTTTTTTGATTCCCCAGGAAAAAAAAACCTCTTTCCATGCTATTCCTATACTTGTAATATGATTTTCTATAGGAAAGTGAACCATGGAGTAATTTTAAGAATATTAGTTGCTCTGGAATACTCTCGTCCCGGTCTAATGAGCTTTCTTCACTTGATATCTACCCTACTATGTGTATGTATAGATCCGTATAAATAAAAGAGTGTCTTGGATTTTTCAAAAGTAGCTCAATAATATTTGTGTTGTAGAAATATCCCGTCTCTCTCTCACTCTCTCTCTCTCTCTCTTTCTCCTTCCTTCAATATATTTTATTGTCATGAGGGAAGAAAACGAACTGAAAATTGGAGTGAAAAATATTGATAAAGAAATAAAAAGTACGATGGAACAGATCCTTGTGTTTTTTCTTTCAAAGGGGAGGAGAGAGTTGTAGGTAGCCAGGGAAATATCTTGGTAGTACGGATAGCTACACTATACTACTTTTACTTACGCAGTAATTTTTCAAGTCTATTCAATTATTACTGCGGCTACGGTAGAATTTTATCGATTACCAGCTTTAGCTTCCTTGTACCATGGGATTCCCGGTAGTTTGAGAGTTTCTCCTGAGGTTTTTTCCCCTCCTTTCTTTTTCCCTCCTCCCCATCGCCCACTTTCTTCCTATCTTCCTCTATTTCATTCATTAATATGGAAAATGTATCCTAGGTCCTTTATAATACGTCCACCGTCTACTAGCTACATTTATGCTAATATGTGGGAGAGAGCTTCTTCATGCCTCCAAAACATTTATGATAGGAAAGGTGGATATTATATGAAAAGGCTAGGGAATTTTCTCTTTTATTTCTCTATATATGGGAAGGAAGGGGGCAGAGACAGAGAGAGAGAGAGAGAGAGAGAGCTCATCCTACGATATGTATGTAGTTGTCAAATAATTAAAAAAGTAGGATCCTTACTTAGAAGGAGGAGGAATTGGGAAGAAAATAGCAGGGGAAAGAATAGAGAAAAAGGGGGAGTTGAGTGAGATTTTTATTAAATTTTCTTGATTTTTAGAATTTAAAAGTGTGTAGAGATGGTTTGTTCGGAGAAAGTATTATTATTGGAGTTAAGAAGAGAGTGAAAGGTTGGAATATAATAATAAAAGGGATCTCTTGACTCCTCAAATCTTCAAGCTATCCCAATTTATGAGGGTGTTTGGAAAGGAAGTGGAAGGATATTTTGGTGGTGGTGGGAAGGGAGGGATCTGTTTTCTCTCCTAGAGCAAAATGTATGAATGATGGTAACTTTTTCCATCCCCCGCCGTCATGTAACTTTCTCATTTTCTTCTCTCCCTCCCTCCCTCTCTCTCTCTCTCCGTCACACTTTCTCTCCGCTCCCAGTTTCCTCCTCTCTCACTCTCTCTCTCTCTCCCAACGTTGACGTCCTTCTCAACCACAAAATTGAAATTCTCAATTAGTTTTTAAACTTTCTCATAAATAACACAAATCAGCAGCAGGAACCCACATCTCTGGCTCCTTACCTCCACAAGTTACCTACATATATTTATATAGAACCTATCCAATGTACATCAACTCCTATTAATTATGTATGCATTTTAAGTACTTTTACAATCCAACTTGCCAACAAGCCAACTTGACTTTTCTCATGAGAAACTCTTGTAGCTTTCCCTTGCCGAAAGGTGGGAAGTCAGGAGTGGTCTGAAAGAGAGAGAGAGAGAGAGAGAGAAAGGGAATGTGTGAAAGAAAACTTGACTTAAAATGGTTGTCGTCATTCCAGCCCTATATCTGACACATGGAGAGAAGATAGGAGGGTAAATTTCTCTTATTTCAAAACCCACACATGGTCCTCATATAATCATAGGGAAATTACCTACAGACTATAAGTTCTCAGCAAATTTTATCTCCTCCTCCTTTCATCTAATACCTATACATTTCCCTCAATCAGAACTCCACTCTCAACTGTTAAATTTTCTCACTTTTCTCCTTTTCAAATATTTTAAATTTCCAAGTCTACTCAAAGTTTCAATCCATTTTGAGGTCACATCCTAAAATCCTAATAATTACTTCCTTCCAATATACTTCTCTGATATTTTCAATTTGAACCTTTAAATCACCCTTTAAATTTGAAAATATTCTCAATTTTATCGTATCCCTCAAGAAATAAAATGAGTCGGAACAAAAATTATTTCATTTTTCAAAATATACCCGCGCCCCCATTTTTCTCCAAAAATGGTAAGGAAAATAGAAAAAAATTACTCTGACTCAAATCATCCTTGAGAATCTTCAAGATTAAATTCCGTTCTATAAGAATCCATGTTATATGTAGAGATACCATATCTATCTACTGTACAATGGAAATAATTATTATTATTATAGCAAGTGAATGGAATTGTCAGGCTTATTGTATATGTATGGAATTTCAAATACAATTCTCTCTCTCTCTCTCTCTCTTCGTCCAATTTATTCCCTATGACTTTTTCCCTCTCTAAGAAAAATAACCATCAAGATTTTTAATATTAAAAATCACTCACAACCTATACATATAATTGCATGGATTTTTCTTCTTTTTTCATACAACATTAACTTATGGATAGTTGTTTGAAAGGAGAAAGTTCCCATGCATAAATGTAACTAATTGGATTTGTTGCTAGGATTGATTTTGCCCTAAGAACATAAAATATATGTATGTATATATGTATATCATAATAATATGTATAGGCTATACTAGCCGAGAGACCTTGAGCTATGTTTAGGAACCTTCTTGGTATTATGATGAAGAAACCGCTTGGTTATGCTTGAAAAACCATATGGTTATGATTGGAAAAAAAAACTCTGTGTTATCCTTGAAAAACCATTCAGTTATGTTTAAAAACTCTTGAGTCCTTTGAAAAAAAACTTTGGTTCTGCTATATATATATATACATATATATATATATATACGTATATAACGTGCTATATATACGTGTAGTTCAAGTTATAAGAGAAGGAAAGGAGAAGAAAAGCTATATAGTTTATATTTGGGAAGCCTGGAGCTACAGGGCTACATTTATACATGCGTATATATTGCAGGAGAGTATTATATTGAGAAATCGATTCCTTTGGTAACTGCTACTGGCAGTCCTGCAGTCAGTCTTTCTCATCTTGGGCGTTCCATCCACAAAGCCTTCTTGTCTGG
Organism: Spatulosminthurus flaviceps; assembly: GCA_034693705.1. Lineage (NCBI taxonomy): Eukaryota > Metazoa > Arthropoda > Collembola > Symphypleona > Sminthuridae > Spatulosminthurus > Spatulosminthurus flaviceps. The sequence goes on along the minus strand of JAQFXU010001889.1, from coordinate 15,741 downwards.
TTCATGATTCCTTGTGTTCGAATTGGGCTAAAACATGTACTACTTACCGTATAGGAAGGGAAGGATGAGAGAGAGAGAGAGAGAGAGAGAGGAGGAATGCGTCTACGACCATCATTATTTTTTTAAAACACTCCTGATACTATGTGACACCTCAGATCTTCCCTTCCTAATCAAGATAGAGCATGACAACTTTCCCCATTATAAATACGCTCTCTCTCTCTCCTTCTCTCCCTTTCCTTTTTTCTTTCTCCAATATCCCAGCCCCTACGTCTGTTAAGAGCAATAGGAGAGGGAAGTAGAGAAGAATTAGTAGAGAAAATTCACTCACTAAATTTTCCTCGACATTTTTTCAAGTATTTTTAACAATAATAATTATTAATGGTACCCCCCCCCCCAAAAAGAAAATTGCTAGTTATTCTGGATAATGTACTGCGGTAGGTAATTCTAAGGTAATGGCAAGACGAAGTGGCAAACGTTAGGCATAAATCATTTATTGGAGTGTGTAAGAATTGTCACTGGAATATCTCCAATTGATATTAGGCGATGGGACGAGTTTTAAAAAAAATATTTGTGGGTGATGGAAGGTCCATACTTTTGTAATGTGGAGACATACTATGTATCTGTAAAAACCCTAGAAAAAAACAGAATAGGAAAAGGAGTTGGCATGGGAAATAAATTCAAAAGTTAATAATTAATTTTAGTTAAGCCTACGTGGGATGAAAGAGTAGAGAGACGCGGAGGAGGAGAAAGAATGTCAAATTTTGTCGAATCGATGAAATTGCTTAATCTCGCGGAAGATCGGCTCCAAAATCACGTCTCTCTCCTTTTCTCTTGACTTTCGTTTAAGCATTTTCTCCTTTTTGAAACAAAAAAAGGAGATTCCATTTTTCTCCCTACTTCCCTCCGCTCTACTTTTACATTAAAAAACGGTTATCTGATTCTTTTACTTGGGACAATGAGGCATTTAAAAACCTCAAGCTCCTCATTTTTACTACCTCACCCACACTAATGTATGCTTGCTCTAAAAATCAGAACAGCAACATTTTCGTATTGCGTAAATTTTTTATATTTCGCATATCCTTTTATGCAGTCCTGTTGAGAGAGGCTACAAATAAGGAGAAGCTGTTTACAAGGAATGTCCAATAAACTCATTTTTGTACGCTCACCCGCGCAATGGATACCTCCATATATTTTTAAGTGCTAATTATTTACATTTTTAATCCTGAACCGCCCACTTGCATATGCTTTCCAAAATACTTGACCTACATTCTAAATGTACTTTTAAAAGCAAAGAAAACTCTTCATACATAAAATGTGCCCACATAATTATTTTCTTACGCAAGATGCAAAATCTTCACAAGTTAAAAATCATAAGAATTAAAGGATACTGTTAAATCTTCCACTATTATTATTCTTTTCTTCTCATATATTATTCCATTGCTTCAATATTTTAACCACAAGCTGGTCTCTTAGGGATTGTACAGAACCAGCACTCAAATCAACTTTGTCGCAAGGAAATTGATCTTACAAGTACTTAAGATGTAGTGCATTAGACATTGTTCTACTCCTTCCTCTGTCCATGGACTGTGGTCAACGCACAGTCCCGTTATTTCCTTATCAATAGCTCTAGTGTTCTCACACCCTCTCATCCTTTATTTTTACACAGCTAAGTGTCCCTTCTTCCAAATCAAGGAGATTTTCCTCTCCACTTTATACACAGCTCCATCACTTACGATGTATTATTAATAAGAACGAATATAAATTTGGCCCACAATAAAAGGACGTGGTTTTAGGGTAAAGCCTGTCTCCTTGTACTTTTTCCTATACTAATGAACTATGCGATTTCCATGTGATTTCCTCTCACTCCTGCAGGCACAATTTATACATTGAAACCTTTAGTCCACTTTTTACTCTTAAGCCACCCATAATATTTTCTTTTATCTATCTCTTTAAATAAAGTTTAGATTTTTGCATATTTGTACTAAAGTAATTACCTCCGTACCAAATTTTTGACATACCTTCATCATAAATATTGTTACATCATTACCAGACGCTGTAAATATTATAATATTACATGTTGCTCTCTCGGAAGTAAATTGCTCTCTCCAGTTTGGCTCTCCAGTGGTTTTGGAAGTCAAAAGACCTGCGCAAGAGGAAATTTTAAATTTGAGTCTAAGTCATATATGAGAAATTTTTGAAAAGTTTCAAAAAAAAAACATTTTTTAAGTCCGTTAATGCAAGTCTCTAGTTTTCAAAGCCTCTTGGTATTGAGGTCCATACATTTAAAGTAGGAGACATTGGAAATACAACTTTATTTTTTACAAAAATTTAACATGGCTAAGATTCTATTGTGATGCAATCACTCATGTTATGGCAACTTCTTTCACCCTCTTTCTCAGTTTATGATATGACAGATTTTTAGGAGGAAAAATTCATATTAAAACGTGAAAATTACGGGAGGTACTTCTTTTAGATAAAAAAAAATTACATAGCACTTGAGAACGAGACATGTGTAAATATAGTAAAGTTGGATTAGTTTCTGTGATATTACAGGAGTAGCGGAAGAGACAAATTGGCATTTCTATATTCGAGAAAATAAACTTAAGTTAATGTGTACATAGCCATAAGTTAATGTCCTTCGCTACAAGAAGGGGAAAAAAACTAATTACTAAACGTAATAACAAAATTCCCTGACCCAACAGGTCTTCTTAACTTTCCAACAGCTTCATTTTCTTGGCCCTACATTTACTTCTAGACATTAGTCTTATAGGAAAAGTTTTCCCCAGTAATCTACGTATTCTCTCTCTCTCTCTCTCTGCAGAAGACCAACTTATACCACTGGGGATGAGTGTTACCATGGCAATAAGCCCATATATGAAATTATGCAGGATTTTACGGTTTCACTCCAGTCTTAACTACCTCCAGTGACTAGACCAAGAGAGAGAGAGATCCTTACCCAAGAAAAGCACTACCCTAAAAAGTAACATAGACTCCTAACCCACACAAGAGCTATTTCATGTGCAGTTTCCTCTCTCTCCACCGTCAAACTCTTCCTACCACCACATTCTTCTCATCCCTACATTTCTCAAGAAGAATACCGCCTTGAAAATATAGACCATGCTCTCAATCCAGTAGCTACACCCATAAACTGATTCATTTATAAAGTTGCTTATTTATTGAAGAGCAAAATTTCTCCACCCGCATTTTCCTCTCTTCTGGGTGTGCGAGAGGGACATAAGAGGGATTTTGATGGATAACAAGAAAAAGTAGTAGCGCAAAAATAAAACAAGAATGCCAAAAATATTGGTCTAAAAAACATTGAAACTTTTACTATTGAGCGAGCCTCCATTACACATTACACTATATATGTAACATGGTCTAAATTGCGATTTAGGATTCTGGAAGAAAGCCGCAAACTTTGCTAAAATACCTAGGTTACTCTGGCTACGAGGAGTAGGTGAACAAATGAGTCAGAAAAAAGTCAAGTTAAAGGGGGAAAAAGTTGTGGCTGAGGAGTTGTTACTATTATCGGAGAAAGAATACATATGTATGTACATATATATATGTATATGTACATAGCTAGAAAGAAAAAGAAAGATTTTGTCAAAGGAGCAAAAGAAAAGGAGCGAAAACTAGTATAAATCTGACTCGCACCATAAGCCTTTAGGTTCAATGTAGTAGGGAGTAGGTAGTAGTAGTTTTTGATAGCCATAAAAACTTCAATCCTACCTTTGTTTCCAGACTGGGAATAAGGGAAAGAGAGAGAGAGAGAAAGGTTAGAAAGACAAGGCTATATAGCTTTGTAGCATGAGAGAGAGAGAGAGAGAGAGAGAGAGAGGAAAGTATGAGGAAATGCTACTTACAGTAATAGCTTGGCCTTCACAAAACGGACATGGATAGTGAAACTATCTAATGGAGAGGGAACGGGTACATGAGAAAAGAGTATAAGAGAATGTGAGAGGGAGAAAGTAGGAGAAAGCTGGAGGAAGAGGGACCAATTGTTCCAAGAGAGGAGGTCTACTGTAGTGGACCAACCTTAAAAAGAATGAGTCTTACATAAGATCGGATGGTAGAAATACTCCTGCCAAATAACTGGATAGTTTTTTTTTGTCTCCTTCACTTCAATATAAGAGAGAGAGAGAGAGAGAGAGAGAGAGAGAGAGAGAAAAGAAATAGATAGAGACTCTGGAAATAGTACTACTCGTTTGGGATACAATGAGAAGAACGGAAGGAGGAAAAGCTAATATTTGGTTGCATGAGAAACTTCCGAAAATTCCTTTCTCCTCACTCTGCATTATTACCCCAAAAGTACATGGACTCTCTCTCTCTCTCTCTCTCTTATTTGATCTATGAGCCCCCACATCTCTTCAAATGACTCTACATACCCAATGCCCTCATCTAGCCCTATAAATATGCTTGGGAAAAGATTTACTACTGGATGAGGATTTTCTCCTTCTTACTATTTATACATAGTAGATACTTCCACCATAGGCCTTCCCTTCCTCAACTATTTTCTCCTCTCCAACTTTCCCTTTCCTCCATTGACTTTTATACATGTATAAATTCCCTACCACACTATTACATCCATTCCAAGAGTATGGATCTTCAAAGATCAAGTCAATGTGAACTTCATTCTGGTTAAGGGCCTCACTTTTATTATGCTCTTCCAACCTTCTCTCTTTTTCTCTTCTCTCTCTCTCTCTCTCTCCCATCACATTTATATCCTTAGACCTACAATCAGGGGAGAATTGTGAGTATAACCAATACTCTGTGAGAGAGAACAAGGATAAGGTGGTCCTAGAATTCCCTCTATTCGTGTCCCTCCACAGTTGAGAAGGGATGAGTGACGGTGAGCTTGATAAGGGAAGAAAGGGCATGGACTTCCCTATAGCAGTAATGGAGGTCCCATCTATGGACTTGTAGTAAGAGAGAAAAGTCATGGACTTTTCAAAGCCCTCGTAGAATATCTCGCATATTGTCCTCATGTAATTGATGAACAACTCTGGGAAAAGAAAGACAAGACTTTATCCAAAAGATTCTCTTTACTATGAGACAAGATTTACTCCTCAAAGAGACTCATATTTCTTTACATTTCACTTGATTGAGCAAAACGATCCTTCTCTCCTTTCCCTTGAACACTCACGTGTGTATATAAGACTCTACAATAATTTGCTCAGAGGGCCTTTCATTTTCAAAAAAAAAAAATCCATGTACTCCTCCTCCTCTTCTGAACCTGAACAAAACATCAAGTTCTTCTAAAAGGAAGGGAAGAAGAAGAATTTTTAGCTGTCCATGAAACACATTTATTTTTTTGTCTCTTAAAATAGTGGAGCTTATACATTATTATAAAGCTACGTATACATGCCTATGTATCGTCCCAAACCCCCATATAAATGTTAGTACATGAGTTTTTTCCTTAAATTTTTTTTACATCCCATACCCTCAACCATCTCACTCATTCATGTATATAAGTATCATTTCCCACACAATTCTACCCCTCTTGACATTTCCTCTAATAACAAGCATCGCTAGGAGCGACATAGTCTCTCCTCTCATCATAGTTTTTTTTATTAGACCTGAGTTTTTACCTCTCAGTCATCAGCCCTCAGTCAGAACAACAATAACAACCAAAATCTCTATAAGTAGAAAACAAAAAACAAAACTAAAAAAAATACTTGAAATTTCCTTTCTCTTGTCAATTATCTCCACAATAATTCTCTGATGGTTAAATATCTTGTCCTCATTAGTATATTATATTTTCAAATTCACCCTTTTACATGTGTTCTGGAGCAAAAACATTAGAGCCTCCGGCATTATTCCTCCACGTCACAAGCCTTAAGGGTATATCTTCCTATATATATTTTTTCCTGGTGAGAATAAACTAACTCTCCTTTCAATTTTAAAATCTACTTCATACTCTTATCTTTTTTTCCCCATGTACTATTTACAATAAGTTACAAGATTTTTCATGTACAAGACTTTTATATATGTCAGAGGGTTGAATTTTTTTTTTTTTGGATTATTTATCCTTACAGGAGGAAATAAAAAAACGTACATAGTTGTCAGGGGGAAAAAGTGGGAAAAGTAGGAGTAAAAAATGACTTGAAGAAAAAGTGGTAGTAGCTGAAGGGATTATTTTATAAGAGCATAAATTGCATTGAAAGAGCTATATAGAGGTAAGGATAGAGAGGGAGAAGTATATTGAATTACCAATTAATAATTAGAGAGAGAGAGAGAGAGAGAGCGAGAATGTCATTAAAGGTAGAATGAAATCCGATTGTTGGGTTGGATTTAATAGAATCTATACATGTATATATCGTGCTAATGAACACACTCATATAGTAAGGTAGGGGGTGTTGGTAGAGGGATAAAATGGTGGAAGTGAGGGGAAAGTAAAGTAGAATGTGCCTCTAATGTTCCCACCCTCATCTTTTGCTCAAATGTCATTTCAGGTGAGTGGATTAAGGTTCGAGACGCAGTTAAGGACATTGAACCAATTTCCTGACACATTGTTGGGAGACCCAGCTCGTCGGATCCGGTATTTCGATCCACTCAGGAACGAATATTTCTTCGATCGAAACAGACCGAGCTTCGATGCCATCCTTTATTACTATCAAAGTGGAGGCCGATTACGGCGGCCTGTCAATGTGCCTCTCGACGTCTTTGCAGAAGAAATCAAGTTTTACGAGCTGGGAGAAGTGGCCACCAATAAATTCAGGTAATATATTTTTGTATATTTTAATTAGTAGAGCTTGCTCACTCACTCACGGGACAAAATGACTTTTCTCCTTCATGTCAAGTCATTTTCTCTCAAATCCTACCAAAATCAAGGATACATTGGAGGAAATTGCGGGAGTGAGAAAAAATGGGATGTAATCCTTTATTATTGGATTGTCAAATAATTAATGTTTTTTTTCCGTATGTTCTGACTCAAAGTCTCTCTGTATAGAGTTTTAGGAGGAGTTAGGAGGTCTGATAGTATTAACTATAGTATAGGATTGCGGAATTTGACTTTAAATTTAATGGAGAGGATGAGAGCTTTTGTTTTTCGAGGAATTACTGTAGAGGATCAAAAATTATAGTTATGTGAAGGGAAATTGATTGGATTGGAGGGATAGGACTTGCTCTGGGGTGTGGATGATTAAAAGTAGGGGGGAAAGTAGGAGAATTATAAAGGGATAAAAGGTTGGATTTAACTGAATAAAATTTGATTGGGGATTTTAAAGGGAGGACGAAGGGTTCATCAAGGAAGAAGAGAAGCCTCTGCCAGAGAATTTGTTCCAGAGAAAAGTTTGGTTGCTGTTTGAGTATCCGGAGAGTTCGCAGCAGGCTCGAGTTGTGGCCATCATCTCGGTGTTTGTGATTCTCCTATCTATTGTCATCTTTTGCTTGGAGACACTGCCGGAGTTTAAGCACTATACGCTGCACAATTTGACCAGCAATACAACGTTGGTGGAGGAAGACGAAGTGCCTGACTTGACGGACCCTTTCTTTCTGACTGAGACCATTTGCATAGTGTGGTTCTCGTTTGAGTTGATGGTCCGCTTTGCCTCGTGTCCGAACAAACTGTTATTTTTCCGTGACGTCATGAATATCATAGACTTGATAGCAATCATTCCGTACTTCTTGACACTGGCAACGGTCCTCGCCGAAGATGACGACGAGCCCATCGTGCCCAAGACGAAGCAAGACTCCGCCTCCAACCAAGCCATGTCACTCGCCATTCTCAGAGTTATACGATTAGTCAGAGTTTTCCGAATTTTCAAGCTCTCCAGACATTCGAAGGGACTTCAAATCCTCGGGAGAACTCTTAAGGCTTCCATGAGAGAACTCGGATTGCTCATTTTCTTCCTATTTATCGGTAATGTACTCTTGAATTTTTTCTTCCTTTTCTTCTTCTTCTTCTTCTTCTACCTCTTCTACCGTTCTACTATGACAATCATTATTATTACCATGTGGAAATATATTATTCTGCATACAAAATTTCCTACCATCCACGACTCTGAGGCGGTTGAGTCTCTATTAAAAAAAATGTCCTTTGTGGAAATTAATACGCGCCCTCTCCGTTCTTATCACTCAACTCTACTCAACTGACGTCATCCAGCTCCTTCTTGGGCCAGCGGCTATACACAAGTCCACTATTTTTTTTCTCTAACATTTATCAAATATCTCCGCATACAAAGTTCCTATATAGTAAATTCTCACATGTAAATCTATAGAAATGTCCACAGTATAATAATATACTATAATCCACAAGTACCTACTTAATACACCATTTCCACATACATTTTTCTACATGGATATTTCAAAGTTGTCCAAACTTAGTATTTGCTTCCCCTGATGTGAGGGGAGCCTCTATCATCTCATGTGGACCTTATCATTCTAAATGACATTTCCTAACTTGTAGGACCAACCAACTTGAAAATATCATGTCTACGAATGTTTTTACTCCTATCAAAGCTACAAGTGTAAGTGTAAAAATGTGAATATGACAATATTTTCACCCGACATATTACTTTTATAGACTAAATTATTATTTTAAATCAAGTACATCAAGCTCAAAGTGTATCCTCAAAGTTCTTTCTAGGAAATTGGAGGGAAAATTGTGAAAAAAAAATCCCTGAAAAAATAATCTTTTACATGCTTATTTTTTGTTTAATTTTGAGAAGAAATCATTCGGGTGAAAATTATTCCAGGAATTTTTAATTTTTGAATTTTTTGCATTTCCCCCGCCCCCACAATGATAATATAATAGTATTTTCCGAATAAAATACACATGTATAATTATTTTATATTATGAATTCCTTGACAATTTACAATAGGTAAATGAAAATTGGGATATTTCCTTATGAACTACGTATATACTACGGGATTGGAAGAAAAGGGTTCAAAAATGTACTAGTGAAATTTTTCCTAGTGAGATTTTAAAATGTCAAAAGTTATTGAGCGGATGAGGAATCTGTGGTGTAGAAAAAAAAATCCGAGCCAATCAATCAATTATTAGCATAGTCACTCACAAAACCATGTGAAATTTGTTGCAATTTCTTTTGGATCAACATTTTTGCATCCAATTTATGTTTATATGGTAAAAATAAAATCCAATAATGTGTATTTTTGAGTGCATATATTCTGTAGTAATCAAGTTTTAATGTCACATGAAAAAAAGAAAATTTCGTGTATAGTTTTTTTTATTTTTTAATTTCTTTCATGATGAGATTAAAAATACTTAAGAGGATAAGTAATTTCTCTCATCCCTCTAACCTCACCTCTAACTAATATTAATGGAGCTGTGGATGTCATGTTTTAATTTTTTTTCTCTCTCTCTCTCTCTCACTTTCTCACATCTTTATATAAGCTTGAGGAATGAGCCATTGTATAGGTTCCTCCTACGAAACTACTAATGGTAAGATGGAAGATGAGTGAGGTTGAAAATAAATTCTACTTATGGGGTTTGAACAGTTTACAAAATTTTATGAAGATTTTTTTCATTGTTAATATTCAAATATCTAAATGACAAAATGAGATTTGTCTGGGAGAAAAAGCCTTTTCCCTCTACAAATTGAAACACATATTCTCTTGTATTTCTAATTGTAAGTATTGGTTTGCCACCTACTCAGCGTTTCTCAAAGTTATCATAACATGTAAATGTGGTGGCCAAAGTAAAGTTTGTTTACTTTTAGTCTAGTCTAGTCTCCCCAAGTACATAAGAAATCCCCATTAAAAGCAGTTAAAGGCCAAAGGAAAAAATTTTATTGCCAGTTTTTTGTTTTCTTTTTTAAAAAAACCAAAGAATCCAACTTAAATTTACTCTTCCTCTTTTAGTACTCGTATAAATTCCAGGGGAAAGGCCCTTCCTTTTTTAGTGCAAGATACTCTCTACCCAACATTTCTTATGCACTTTAAAGTATGTACATAGAAAAATAAACCTTCCTCAAATACAATTTGGCTCTCCGTAGTAAGAAAATATTTTCTGGGTGTGAATCCAGTCATGGTAAAATCTCTCTTTCGCATCTATTTTTATATTTAAAATATTTAATGAATAAATCTCTGACATTTATACTCTCGCAACTGGCACTACATTTATACTCCCAAGGATGACGTATCTACGTATAAATATACATATAAGGAAAGAAATCTCCGGCTCTCTGGGGCCATCATTGTAAACTCGCGAAGGCGGTCATATGTCTGAGCGGTCAGGGGAAAAACCCAGCGGGAAAAAACCCCTTTCCTTTAATACAAACTACAAGCCACTCCGGGATTCGAACCCGGGACTCAGACGACACTCGTAAACGAGACCCTAGCCACTTAGCTATCAGGCGCCAACCTATAGAATTAATTAGAGCTCAAATGGGAAAAAAATATTTTTCTCCAACAAATTTCCCTGATTGTAAAAGAAAGCTCTCTGAGAGCTGGAAAATGTGCTACTAAAGCTCCAAGTTCAAATTAATATTCATTGTTTTTTATGTGGTGGTATAGGAATCCGAGTGATGCTTTAAGATTTGGAGCTATAATATCACCTCTCTATAATATCATATAAAATGTATAGATCCAACCTTTATGTACATTTTATACAGGGAGGAGCCCACATATAATAGCAATAATAATAATAATAATAGTAGGAGAGTATGTAGTAATTAAGAACTACTAAAAACGTGTCTGCCGAGAAAAGAGTGGTTGTGGTTTTGGGTGAGAACTGTGCCACAAATTCAAATTAATTTATGGTAAGCAAATTATAGCCATTGAACCATTAATAGCCTCACGGAGGAAACTCATATCTTTCCTATATTCCCTCTGATAGTAGTAGTAGTAGTAGTAGTAGTAGAGATGAAATAGGAGGAGAAATAGTAGGAGCTCCGGAATCATTATTATATTCTCCGAACCAATGAAATTTCATGATTAGTGGTTACAATAATTTCCTATGGAAAGATCAAAGGTGAATGAAATGAGGCTCTCTACTTTGCTCACACTACTCGAGTAAGAGAGAGCATGTAGTACATGGTAGTAGAGGCTAGCCTTTGTGTCTTGATTGTTTTTCAAGAATAGTTGAGGGCCTCAAGAGGATGAGTGCATGGTTAGAGGAGACAGACATTTACTCCTTCCAGGAGAGAGAGAGGGAGAGAGAGAGAGAGAGAAATGACAGTATCCTCCAAACTACACAAGTATAAAATATCCATAGGCAGTGAACTTTTTTTTTAAGTAGTGAGTCCTCCCAGGAAAAACCAGCCGAGCTAAGTGTATGTGTGTGTGTGTGTGTGTGTGTTGAGTCAAGTGAGTTTCCCCCTATAATAACTAAAGTAAAGAAGGTAAAGTAACTTTTTGTCCTCGAGTAAATTAAGGAGCCTCCATATTTATTTAGCTTACACCTGAACATATCATATGAATTTAATGCTATAAAATATAGACCCTCAAGCCTTTCAAATCTCAAGGAATTTATAGAATTATTTTAAAGCTCAGGATTTGAGAGATATTTGAAGAAAAATTCCCATCCATGTCCCCCCCCTCTCTCTCTCTCTCTCTCTACTCAAAAGTATTGTGTTATATTTAGGAGTCCATATTATATTTATAGCTGTAGGATTGTAGAAAGAGGAATCTTTTTCCAGAGCTCAATATGTGAGGACTTGACTCTCTTCCTAGAGAAAATATCTCGAAAAGTGTGAAGTAGAGAAAAGGAAATTGGGGAGCATATTCATTGGAAAAATTAAAGCTCCTTCCAGGAAGAATTTTAACAGGATTAATTAGGACAAGTTTAGGTTTGGAAAAGGAAATCATTGATTTTACATGGCGGCTCTTGATGAGACTTCACACACACACACACACACACTGGTTCTAGTAGTAGTAGTAGAAGTAGTAGAACCAAGATGCAGTCCACATTTCATTTCACTCCAAGTCATAGACTCCATCCTAAGAGCTCTATAGTAGGAGTATGTAGGAGGACATAGGGATTTTCCACATACCACTTTCTCTCTCCTCCTCTCCTCCTTCCAAGCCTCGAGAAATCCTGGAGAAATACATAAGAGAGGAGTCCTTCTACTACTACTCCCGGCTAGTAGTAATCAGAGATTCGGCATTAAACTTTCTCTCTCTCTCTCTCTCTCTTTCACTCTATGTATATTCAAATACTGCAGTGGGAAAAGTCTAGTGACTCAACTAAAACTTACTCAAACTCCATGCTCAATGGATTCCACGTAGCCTTGTATGTATGTAGTAACGTCTCTCTCTCTCTCTCTCTCTCGCTCTTTCTCCTTCGTATATGAATCTACTTTCTCTTATATCCTTCCTCTCTCTCTCTCTCTCAGCTTACTTTCTCCCAAGCTCTCTCTCTCTCTCTCACCTCGCTCCTGTAGTTACAGAGAAGTCGTTGAAACTCCTTTGAGTTTCAACTACTACTACTACTACTACTACACTCCATAGGAAAAAAAAAGAAGGAGGAAGGTTGCGACAGAAATTGAGTTTCATGTTCAAATTTACACATTTTCCGCTCTCCTTGAGAAAAGAGTTCCTCTCTTTGGACTCTCAAAGTCCTATCTCCTTCTCTCTCTGTGTAGAGTGTGCATTGTCTGAAATTTGATGACTCAAGTGCAGCTGCGTCCTTTCACCTTCCAACGTACACAACCCTTTTCTCTCTACCTCCACTTTTTATGACAAGGTGCCTTTTATTTGTTGAAATTTCCCAGAGTTTCCACAAGTTAGTTTTATTTTTCACACTCAAGCTTCTTAAAGTTATGGGAGAGAGAGAGAGAGAGAGGAAATGGACTTTAAATCAATTTTTTTTAACAATAGTTTCATAATCTGAGGCTCACGTCTCAATTTTCACCTTTATTGTAGTCCTCTGCTCCTCCTCTCTCTCTCTCTCATCCATCACCACCGGAAATATAACTTTTCATAATCTTGTATTCTTTGCTCCGCATATAAAAATCCAAGAGTCTTTGAACTTTCTCCCTTTTAATGTACTCCTCTCATTGTCCAGTGTCTGTAAATTCCTATAGCCTTTTTTCTAGAATTGTCCAGATAGTATTTGGGATTGTTTGTATAGAGACGAAGCCTGGGGCGGGGGGGTAAGTCCCTATGGATATCCTTATTATGGAGAATGTATTTCAATTACTAAATGACATGGAGGATTTTCCAAGTTGTTCCAAGGAGAAAGCATAGTATGGTGCCTGGTCCTTTATGGGAAAAGAGATATAAAAGAATTTCCAATATTTCCAAACTACTTTGTTCATTAAATATTTATTCATCATATATGCTTTCATTTTTCCGAGAATGAGGATTCTGTGCCTGGGCTGAACATTCTATATCTTTACTTCCCATGTGTAGGATTTTTAGCATATTTTACGAGAGTATAAGAGTTGGATATTGTGTAGTGTATAGGAGCGTGAGAGAAGGGAGAGGAAATTTCGAAAGAATTTTTATTTATTCTACCATTTTTTTATTATCATCACATTCATTTTTAGAGGGAGAAAAATATGAATAATCTGGATTTGACGTTCTTCTGAGATCTGATATTGTATGAAAAGTCGTCCGAGCCAGGAAAATAAGAAATTTTGAAGGGAAAGCTTTTCTTCTCAAGGGTTTGGAGAGATGATGAAAATGTACTGATAAAAATAGAAATTAAAAAGAAAAAATGAGAAGGACATAGACATTTTTGAGGACATAGTTTGGAGAGACAGGTAGGTAAAAAAATGGAGTCTTTCCTGGTGGTTTGTTATTGTTGGAGAGGAAAATGTCAGAGATTTAATATTAAATGTAAAAAGAGTATGTCAACTACTGAGGACTCGGATGTCTCAGGATACATGGAATTACATGTATGTACATACATGTATATTTGTGGAAGTACAAATGGGATGAGTAGGGAAGATTCGGGTGGACAAAAGAGCCTCATGTATTTTTATATACGTACTTTCTCCCGAAAAAGAGACAGAGATTTTTTTTTTCTTTTAGTTGTGTGTGAAAAAAAATATATTTCCATTTTTGACAATTTCCTTTTTCCAGGTGTAATTCTCTTCGCCAGCATTGTGTACCATGCGGATTCGAACGAGTACGATTCCAGCTTTAAGTCCATTCCAGATGCTTTCTGGTGGGCTGTTATTACCATGACAACTGTCGGCTACGGTGACATGAGGTAAAAAGAGAAACAGACCGACCGTTATTTCCTTTCCTTGACTCATTTCATTTCTCCTCTCTCTCTCTCTCTCTTCATCCTCCTCCTCCTCCTCCTCCTCCCTGTCATCTTCCCAGGGAGTGTACATATGTATTTACGTACATTTTTCATACCTATGAGATACTCCATATTGACCCTTATACTTTCTCCCTATCCTTTAAACAGCTTTCACTTTTTACCCCTCTTCCACACAAAAAAAAAATCTACTCATATGTGACATCCAATCATATCCCTCTAAAACCCTGATCATATCATTGCTCTACCAACTCCTTCCCCACTCCCCCCCCCCACCCCTCCCCAAAAAAAATCATTTTGCTAAATAAATGTTTCCTCCTATGAAATACATACTATCGATATCTGTATATTTTTTGCAAGAATATCCTCGTTCCTCTTGTAACTTGTAAGAGTGTCTGCGAAGCATTTCATGTCATTTTGTATCCCATTTTTTAAATGTGAAAGTTTTTTGAAGAAATGCTTATTTTTTTCCCTGGCCCTTGTTTATATAAAAAAAAATGTAAAGAGAATTTTAAAAATCAATTTTTTGTATCCTTTGAAAGAGCTTTAATAATCCCCTGTAATTTTTTCTTAAACGTGATATATGGAAGATGTGGATTTTCTCCTGACCCAATAAATTTCTCAAGATATGTAGCTCAATGTGAATATATTTTTTTGGCCTCAAATATGGAATAATGATTGGAATCGTGGCTCTCGCTGTCATTGTTGTCGCTATAAATGATGGTTTGATTGTTACTATTGCTACTAACGCAATGGTTATATATAAATGGTTCCTCCCAGCAATGCTGGCATCCCTGGCCCCTTTTGCTATATATATATATATATATAATATTTACTGTCACAGATTATTGATCAATGTTTATTTTTTTTAAAAACAAAGGTTGGTGAGAAAAATGGAGATTTTTCTTCTATACTTTTTTTCATATCACTTACTGTACTTCCCTTCATTTATATTTTTCCACAAAATTACATGGTAAAATATCCTGGGCTTTTTTCCCGCCAAAATAATAATAATATTTAGGAATATTGAGGTAGGACGCAGAAAAAAAATATGTGCTGGAAATTTGGATGCTAAAACTTATGGTGCTATTTTTTTATGCTGATAAAGAAGGTGACTCCTGCATTTATTGGCTTCTAAGTGTATAGTATCGTTGACGAAACTATGAATTATTATTATTGTTCAAAGAGTGTGAAAAGAGCATGGACAGGAAGAAATTCAGACGTGATTTTACTGTTGAGGGTGAAAGTACTGGCTGTACTGGCCCTTGTAAAAATCAGCACTTGGATTTAGTATGGATCTTTATAGGGGATTTGATTTCCTATATATTCATACGTATTTCTATTTCTATGTTGTATTTGCGTACTCGTGAATAATTTCTTTCCACGTAAAACCAAATCCAATTGAAATATTTTTTTTTGTGCTTAGACCTTGGGTAATTGTGTTGATTGGCTCGTGTTTGTGATGTCTTACTATTATAATATTTATATAAAAATACATATCGTCGGGTAAAGTCCAAAAGGCGCTATAATTTTGTTTTTCCCATAACGTTACGAAAATTATAGCGCCT
>JAQFXU010001888.1:0-24598 GCA_034693705.1 Spatulosminthurus flaviceps | reverse complement strand
CCCAAAAAATTGTTGTTAAAATATGTGGCGTACAGCAGAGCTGTAACCATGCCTAGCAATAAACTGTAAACATCTTAGCACGTGTTTTCTAACTCCAAGTCAGATCCCACCCAACTTTGCAGTTAAGTACGGAGAAGCTAAGCAATAGCAAAGGTAACAAAATTTGCCTTTACTTCACTCAAAATGTATTTTTTAATCACGTATTCCACCATTAAATTCAAATTTTTTTGGCCTGACCAAAGAATTGGTCAGTTGTATCAGAAAATTTGACGCATTCTATGGTTGATGTTTTATTGAGAAGAGCTGCGTCTTTTTTCAAAGTCAAATATTATACCATACCACTTAAAATTGAAAGACTACATATTATTTTAACACTCAAAATAATATTTCCTCGTTGAATCAGAAAATTTATGAGGCGAATTTCATTTCTCAGTTCTTTCTGATAAATTCTAATCGCTTATTATGTATGAAGTACCGGCAGATTCTCATAAAAGTTGCCACCCTATTGCAATAAAATGTAAAATTTTCCAAACAGCCCTCGTATGTATTATGTATGTACAGACCCGCTCTGCCACTTCGGATCCACTGATGCTGGCTTGGTACAAAAACAAAATAGAGTGTGCCACGAAGAGTCCAATGACAAAAACATCTATCCGGCGCTGCTTCCTGAACTCTGGGCTTGCTGTCATACTTTGGTACAAGTAAAATAGTTCAAAAATTATACTCAGTACCTGTGAAAATGTTTCAAAAATGACCAAAATTCAAAATCAAGATAAGCAGAATTTTAAATTAAAAGTCAACTGTTCGCAGGATAAGATGCTTGAGCTTTGAATGTGGAGTCCATGAAAGAGTTTATCATTACATGGGTTGCATAAAATGACTCAACAGTATTCGCAAAAATTACATCTGCCCCTTCCATCAAATCCAAGATGCAAACGTAATCCTTGAATAAATGATCAAAGCCAATGCGTTCCGAATGCTTCACCGTCCTTCGTCTGTATCTTTCTCCTGTTCAAAAAAAACAACGTAATACATGTACATCTCTCTTCTTCTCTTTACATGAAAGACATTTTCCCTTTTTTCACTTCCACCATCTTCCTAGGGAACTTGCAATGACCAAAGACTAACCCTGATTTAAAACTCGATCAAGCCTATGGTTCCACACGAGAATACAATTTTTCAAGAGCTTGCTCGTAAAAATGAAAAGGATCATGAACATTTTAGCACTTAGGAAAATATAGAGGAGGCAAAATCCAGAGACAATTCGATACAACCAAAAATTTTCATGGATGAAAATATCTTCACGTTGAAGTCTCATTATGAGGAGAGTAAAGACAGATGGCGCTCCCGCGCTTATTGGAGCCAGCTTACAAGCTTCCATTATACCCAAACATATAAGGAAACCAATGAACGTGAACGTTAAGAAACGCATAAAAAGTACTAAATCATACGCCGCATCAATCTTCATCAGTTCTACCGCTCTGTAAATTCCATACAAAACTTAATGACATTTTGGTTTTTTCTTTAAAAATCCTCTTTGTAAGATGTATGTGCCAACCAATGTATGTACACTCCAATTCTCGTGTATCGCGTGACTAGGAAAACGCAACTTAATTTTTTTTAAAGGATAGTATTTTACATAGAAAATTAAAAACAGTCCTAAAATCTGAAATCATAATATCCGATTCAACATTTGTAGCTTTTATCCTCCAGTTCGTTGTTGTATGTGGCCTGGATGTTTGACAATTCCGAACAGAGCAGTGTTTCAGGAATTCTCGGGAAGTTTTAGCGAAATTCAGAATAATTTATACACGGAATCTTTTTGCCAAAATCTTGCATGCCAAATTGTATGGAATTTCCCTTAATTCCAATAATAGTTCCAAAAAAATTCTGCTAGAACTTTACCTCTTTTCCCCAACACTACTTATCTTTTATTGAATTAATGATCACAATTTAATGATGAAAAATCCAAACTCACTTGAGCCAGAAGGTGTAATAAGCAGCAACGACATGACGTTTCCTCGCAAGCTGGAGATTACCTACGCAGACATGAACCAAGCAACAGATGATAATGATGACTGGGACGACGTTCCTTTGGAATACGTACATTTCCATTGATCGAATTTGGTAATCGGCAAAGCTAATGAGGACATGCTCCTCTGCAGTGGTTATGACTGCCGTATACTCCGACTGGGATTTGGGTGGAATATTTAACAATATCCCGAGCGAGTTAAACACCATAATGACAGTTAGAATGAATAAGATGATGCTGCTGACAGCAAAGGCAAAGGAGAGGAGAGAGCATTGCTTGTACTTGAGCACATACGCACCATCATCTGGGTCTCTTCTTAAATAAATCGGGTAGCGGAAGAAGATATGCATTGTTTTCTGGTAGATATTATACGCTTCAAGCACTGTGTCCGCATAAATTTGCGGAGCCCAAACCATGCTCACATCAATGCGACTATCATTGTCGTCTACGTGGAAAGGACATTCCGGGTCTTCTGTGAGATCTTGTGCCGATTCTACTTTTTCCCCATCATTTTTTTCCTCGCCACTCTGTGCCACTGGAACCTCTTCTTTATGCTTCTCTTGACCGGCAATTAAAGGAGCTTTCAAGTCAGTCCCTGCCCCAACTTGTTCTGGAACCATATTAGGCTTAGGCTCAACATCATGTGTCTCATGCTTATCATGCTTAGGCAAACTATTATTATTATGCTTAGGATCATGCTTATCATCAGGCTTATCCATCTTTTCGCCACCACGATTACTTCCAATATATTTAGAATCTAGCTCCGCAGCTTTGGAATTTCGGGCTAATTTGATAATTTATTTGTTCCAGGACTTCACTATAATCGATTAAGGTATTAATTTAAAGTATGTCATTTTAATGCATCAGCTAATGATCCTCACGTGTCACTGTTGTCACTTTTACATTCTGTCTCCAATTCCCCGTCCCACTATCTCCACTCCAAAATTAATATTATTCTAGCAAACGCAAATGCGAGCTTGATTTTTTGCGCCAGTGAAATGATTCAAAGGTTGAATATTCTACTTCTAGCGAATCAGAAAAACGCATCTTCGTAAAAACCACAACAATCACCTTTTAATTTTTGTAGCGCTGCGCTGAAGCCTCTCGCTCGAACTTCCTTGCATTTCGTGGTGGGACCTCCAGGGCTAGTCCAGCATACCATTCAATAGTATTTTCATGCTTTGTAAAAAGAAAGTTTATTGTATTGAAAATTGTTTGAATAAAATCATTCGAAAAAAATTATATCAAGTATTACTGTTTTTAAAAAATTCTTATTTTAAAGGTTAGCAATCCTGTTGAATAACAATATTAATCTTTAGTTAAAATTTTAAATCCAAGTTTGAAGAAAAACATGTAAGTTTACTACAACACTGCGCAGTGCAGTAACAATCCTGCAACGTCTGTTACTTTAAAGGTCAGGTGTTTTCAACTGAAATTCATCTTCACGAAATTGAAAATACGTTCCCAGCGTAATCCATGAAACATTAGGCTTTAATAAAATCGTGAATAAAATTAGGAAGGGAAACTAAAAACCAAACATAATTTCTGGATTGCTGACCAATACGACTCATATCAGGTTATCGGTTATCCTGAGAATCGCTAACGAATGCTCGAAATCACCAATTTTATTATAATATTTCTGCTTCTCTGCTTACTAGAGTAAGCTTTTCTTTGCTGAATCAGTCACAGTGATGATTAAAGCAAAATGATTGCTGGCTTGTAAATTACTAATAAAAACTAGATAACTAATACTGACTTAGTCTTGATTTTTGGATATCCAGAATGGGAATAATTCCAAATAAATCTAACATTTAATTTTGCTTCCTGCTCAAATTACGTGCCGGCAAATTCGCATTAATTTTTCCCAGTAAACCTTCTAACAAAAATAAACTGTATATTGTATATACTAAAAATTACACATACTCCCATATCGTGTGAGAAAAATCTGACGAGACTTGAGCAAATCTCCTCTATTTCATCCAGACATTCATTTTAAAGTTGACAGCTTGGAACAAAGGAAAGAAGGTGAGAATGAGAATACGAAAAATGAGGAAGGGGACCCGAGACATGACAAGTCAAGCAAGTGAGAGATCTTCACAATTATTACAATGTTAACCACAAGCCAACAGCATCCAATTCTTCCCCATATTTTCATATCATTCAAAATTCTCTTGTGTAACAAAGGTTGTAATAGTAACTTATAATGGAGTTCAGTTACCATTGATACAATAATTAGTGGGTTTCAAATACCCTCTGTACACATTCTACAACCACAAAAGGCTCCTTCAGAGCTGTCCTTCTCATATTACAGCAACAAATCTTACCAAAATAACCTCAGTATCTTTACTTTTATGGCTAACTAGTAAACATATTACTATATAATATATAACTAACTAGCATACTATATGTATACATACACATCTGACAGAACCTGCAGTACACGTACGTCACAATAATATCATGACATAAAACGAAGAGTAACCCCTGCGATAAACCCATTGAGAACCCCAGGTTCGAAATTAATCCTCTTTTAGAACCCATTTTGGTTTGTTTTGTTCTGTGAATGAGCACCTTTTTTCCTCAGCACACACGCCGTACACAATGCAGTGTACTTGCATAGAGTTTCAAATCTGATGACATTAAATCTATCTAATACGATTCCTCCTGTGCACAAAAAGAAAGTTGAAATTTTATATTCTGATACTTTTTCCAGTACATGTTTCATGTTCCATATCTCTAAAGCTTTTGTACACCGACAAATAAACGTAGGGAAGAAATAGCTACCTCCAACTTCAACCCGTCAAGTCCATGAATAAAACATGATCATTTCAGCGTGTGTACCACCTTCTCTCCATGTACATTCCATATCCTGCACGAGTTGTCTCCCTCATTTTCCCGAAGTTACTGAAAGGAGGAAATAATGGGCAAGTGGTATCTGTATGAAATAGAGCATCATTTTTCCTCAGGAGCAAAACAACACATCTGAACACTACGTACACATACAAATTAAGTATACTGTACAAGAAAAACAAGAACGAGGAAAACACAAAAGTCTTGCCTTTCTGCATAAAAAAGTGACTTTTGGCTCAGGAAAATAATATGAAAGGTCTTGGTTTTATTTTTTTTCAAGATAATTTGGAAGCGGAGCAAAAGTGCGGGTTTTGTGGGACCATGGAGGAGAGAATGTGTGGGTTTTTCATTCTCAATGTTAGCGTAGAAAAATGGAAGCCTATACATTGTACAAGATACATATATGTATACTTTTAAATCCTCCGAATCTATCTATATAGACTCACTTTTAAAACATACTTCCCAATTCTTTTGCATGGATTCATAATAATATTAAATCCTCATCAACTTGAGAGCTGGGTAAAGTTCTGAATCAAATTGTAAGTCACAGTAACCACATTTTCAGGATATACTAAAAATGTTTAACCATACTAATGTAGAAAATTATTATTGATTTAGGATTCATCTTCATATTGAACTTTCAGCATCATTTTCTACAATTTTTTGTATGCTTTCAAAATTACGACCCAACTACATTCCAACTATTCCAACTACTCCAACTAAATATTGCAATCCAGTTTTTCCATTAAAATTTATCCCATATATTCGAAAGCATTCTAGGAATTGCCCCCACAAACTTATTTTTTCAGCACGTTACAGAGTTATTATTTTTGTTTTTAAGATTCAGGATAACAAGGCTATTTATATATTTATGTATACTTACATAATTATTATATATAATATATTAAATTCATTTCAATTTATATCTAAAATTTCTTCTCAGACTAACTGAATTGGTTAATTATTTGCCAAATGCGCGGAGAATTCCTACAAGTTAATTACTCCAAATAAGTTTTAACATCTTAAGTATGTACGTTCAGAAGTAGCACGATTACTGTTCAGATTTTATTCCAACCCTGCTGATAATAAACGTAGATTCATGGGTGATGTGCACAAAATTGAATGTAGTACATATAAATAGGCAACGATGTTTGTGCAATATATACGTATGCACATTCATAGGCTAGCAGCAGAGAATGTTAAGCACCTGGAAAGAAGTGGGCAATAGTAAAAAGTACTGAGGAAGGAGTAGAAGCGGGTAAGATAGGACAAGGTAAGGCAATGCAATGTGTATTTTATTGTATATAGGAGCTGATGGAAAAGTAGCAGTAGTGTGGGATGATAACTGGAGTGAGAGAGACCACGAGAGCATCAGTGCAGGTTGAGCATCCGTTGTGGTAACAACTTGAACGTGGTTCCTAACTCAGTGGAATGTTCGAAGGTCGTTGTGCTCTTCACTTGTTATAACACTTCGCTCTCTACACATCCAAACAATATACCTAAAGCCTGTTTATTGTGCACAGGTAAAAAACGTCACGTGTTACTTCCACAGCGTCAAATTCATATTTTTTAGTTAGTTAATAGTGTTTACCTGTGTTTTCACTTCGTCACTTCTATATTTAATGAGTAAAACGAACTGTTCAAAAGGGATAGTAAGTGTAGTTCCTGCATTTCGAATGTAGGGAGAAGCTTCCTCTGTCAACAGTACCTTTGGACACAAAAGAACTCTTTTCACAGGAAAAAACCAGATTTTATTTGTGCTACACATTTTATTTCTAAGGTTTCCATCGCCACTGGGAATTTCGGAGGTGTTCAGCGACGACGTTTAATATTGGGAAGGAAACATTTGACATTTGATAAGGCAGGACATTTTTAGGACGTGAGTCAGTGGCAGTTAGTAAGTGAATTTTACTGAATGTGGGGAGGAAGACTGGATGTTAAGTTTTTATCTGTATTTCATGAGAAAAATTCTGTAGTCGACTTCAAACCAACGTAAAAGGACTAACAATATAAGAATTAAAATTGGTGAAGCACGAAGTCAGTTATTGGACGTTAAATTTGAGCTGCGTAGGAGTGTGGAAAATAATTTAAAGGATTTATTTCATCGCAAAAATCAACATCGATTCTACTTCGCTTTAGTGTAAAAATCTGATTAAAATTCAACTCTGAACTCTGGTCTTTCAGTATAAGTAGATTTTACGTGACGACTCAATCTTTTTCTCCCAACAGCTTTTTCATGACTCGGCTCGTTGAGTCTCATTCTCATCATTCTACTTTTGGAATACGTGAAGGAAAATAATTTCCTTGAAAAATTACCTCAACCACATCAGCGTGACTGACGCTCAAGTTGAGCATTAGCATTTTGTGAAAAATCAAAGAAGGAGGAGAAGACTTCTTATAGAAAGGATTCACGCACCTAAGATCACCCCATTTCCGAGTCCGGTAGAACTTTTTCAAAAGCTGGAGTGACGACGGAGCTAGAGGCAAGGACAGATATCGAAGCAATAAGCGACTTTTTGTTGAAAATGGGGCACCGCAAGTCCACCAACTTTAGGGCACTTGTACCGATTTTCATCCTAGTCTTCCTCGGTAAGTTATTATTTTGCTTGTCAAAAGAGGAAATATTTTATAAGATTCAAACTGCATGGGTTGCATCTGTGTAAATAAATAAAAGTGAGCTTTGCTGCAATCCCCTTTGCCTGCAGAATACAAATTTTGGGAGTAGTTTCTAGACCTTTTTGACAGTGATGTTCATGTGTGGAAGGGACGAAGCTTGTCACCGGTTACGTAATAAGTGTGATTCAGACATAAATTTATTTCAGGAAGTGGCATCTGATTCAGAATTAAATTGTCAGCCTGTCAAGGTTGATTTGATTGTCATAGATTTTGGGGAGGATTCTGTCTGGTCCGTAGTACATATAACTGAGTTACTGAGTAGCTTCAACACAGTTCTTGAAGACTTTTCACCTTTTCCTTATAAATTTCCCCATGTCTTATATGAGTTTGTGTTCTCCGTATATCTTCCTCTCAAATGCATGACTCCATTCTTTGCTAGAGATGGGGAGTCGGAATGGTAGTAATCTTAAAAAAAGAAAGAAAACGGAAAGTAATGGCATGAGTCACTCGAGAAGTACATCCACCGCAGCCAAGTCAGTCTTCTCCAGTAGTGTGAGGTTCAATGTAGTTGTTAGAACAGGGGAAATGTAAAGCTTGCGAAAAATTTCGCCATCTTTGGTATCGATCCTCTCCCGGGCACAGGAATACTTACATTTTCACCGGGTCCTCATACTCCCTTATATCTCTGGATATACTTTTACAAGGAGAGAGTGGAGAGAGTTCATATACTGCGGGTCCAAAAGTTGCAAACTTTTCTTCTCTTACACATTATAAAAGTTGGGAAAGTCATGTAGAACTTGGTAGGCAATACTCTCATTCTCTGTTCTTAATACATACGACTACTTCTACGTCTTCCAGTTCTGTCGGTGACTGGTAGTCTTGCACCCTTTGCTCTGGCATTAAGGTGCTAACAGAATCCGATCGATAATTTCTATATAAAACGAAAACCGCAATCGCTTATATAATCATATTATCCTCGAGCAGGACTGAAATTCCAATTACTACCATCTATTATTTGTTATTATTAATATACCTCACACGTTAACTTCTAAAACTTCTCCGAAAAGCTTGAGGTCCAGCTTAGCTGCTATTGCATAATGTATATAAAATCGTCAAGGTAAACTACAAAACTGGGTTATATTGTAGGTTCTAGTCCAACAATAATCCCGTATAGTCTCTGAGTTGATATGTGTGTGGTTGAGCGTGTTGAGTTCAATGCCGGAAAATGGGCCAAGTCGTAAAGTAATAATTTTTTCGTACTTGTCTCTCCCTAAAACAGCACGCTTGGAAAATTCCCTTTGATTTACTTCTGAAGCATTTAACACAATTAGTGCTACCTACACAACAGACTCGTGTAAATAACTCTCGACTAACCTAACTATCATTTCTTTCTTGAGATTATATGCAGTTCTCAAATTTTAGAGTACTCTTCCTACGGGTCGTAATATAATGATAGCTAAAATTCAATTGGACTTAAGTAGGGCAAGTGAAGGTAACCCAAAAAATAATGCCACACAGGAGCTTTCAGCTATTAAGCTCAAACAATGCTAAACTTGAAATTTGTATTCTCGCAGACGTTCCCAATTCATACTGACTTCGTGTTATTCCTTTGTGTAGATACTTTTTCCTAGAGTATGTAGATACATTCTAAAACTTCTCTTGAGAACTGACGCAAAGAGAACTAATTTTGAATTCGAAAATTCCTCAAGTGCTCTTGACAGTAGCCTAAAAGTAAGTAATTAAATTCGTACACGTTCTGGTTGAGAAATAAAGGGATATCATAAAGAAGAAGTAAACATTTTAGCAAATGAACCGCGGTTCTAAGGTTCCTGTTACAAGAGAGAAGTTCTTCCTACTCTCTGTGTTTCACAACCTCTGAAAGAAGAGACCATACGAAAGGTAATATATGCTATTACCGACACCGACTCATTTCCTCCAATGTATCCGATTTTCAGAGATTATAGTGTAGAAAAAGGATCCATATTTACTTGTTCCCCACCATTAATTTTGTTGTGCCCTAATTATTTTAGCTAAAGTCGTTGAAGTACATTATTACATCCAAACAATTTGTTTTCCATTTCGCCAATCTTCTGTGCAGTATCATCACAGTGTTGAGCTGTGTCTGTAATAACGGCGAAAAGTATAGGATCATTGCTCTTTTTCTGAGTCGGAAGTTTCTATGTTCCACGCCCTTGTTCCCGTAAATGTAAGTACCCTTTGACCTCCTGGGGTTCATACGGAAGACGGTGAGAACATCATCGAGCTGTGTACCCTGGAGTTTGGAAGATGTCATATCGTGGACTTAGTGCGTTGAACCACCATTGTAATGACTGCCGTGAGCCAATCATACAATCATCAATCAGAATTTGACAAATAATTAATGATTGAACCTGTCATCGTAATTAATAAGAATTAGTCATCAGAAATTAGAAAAATCTCATGCCTCCAAGTCTCCATTGTTTTGCCTGAACCCGAAAAACAAGAAACATGACTAAGACACTTGGTACCAACATCTGTCTCCTGCTCTCATCTCCGTAGCTTGTCATACGCATAAATACGCTGTTCTTTTAAAATACCACTTGAAGATACGAGTGAGTTAGATCGTGAGTCCTTCATTATTAAATTTCGATTAAATAGTAATAGCAGTGGAGAAAATTGCTGCCTTTTGAATCCATCCTAATCTTACCGTCATGACTCGAAGTTCATATTTTCTGGAGAATGAAAACTATCTTAATATTTGTTAGAGAAGAATCTCATTATTGCTCTGACAAAACTCTGTTTCTTGTATGTAGATAAAAACTTCTGTGTGAGACCAACTCATATGTATAAATCTCTGCTTATGACATACTACATAGTGAAGAATCTTCAATAAAGAATTAAGATTATTAATGGTATATGAAGCATTTATTATATCACATGAAATATTTCTCAGAACTACCGAGTGTTATCTTACAGATCAATCGGAGTGCAAAAAGTTGCTGATAATGGAGATTTTTTATCCCTCAGTCCCTTTGTTGATTGACGTCTGTTTAGCATTCTTGAGTAATTATCGGGTGTAATTTGTTGTGAAAATGGTGTTTATGAGTTGACTACTAGTTGTTGGATGGATGGGGAGGGATAAGAAAAGTACTAACCGAAGCTTTTCTTTCCTCTCATAATTTAGACCGTATCTTTCTGTACAGATACTGTCTGTTTGATTATTATTGTTTGCATTAAACTGCTGCCAGAGGATGAAGGATGGACGATGGAAGTGCTTGTCATGCATGTATATACATGTGTAATTATTGTATAACTTTTTTGCACTTATGATATTTGCTACAAGACGCCAATTGTCTACAAGATAAAACTGAGTACGGTTTCAAACACTCCGTCCCACCAAAATAAAATTCAGGTCTCATTCCTCCTTGCTATAATTCCCTCTTTTTTAAGGTTTTCCCTATAAACTCAAGGTGGCTTGGGGGTGTCAAGATACATTTGACTACTGGTGCACTACAATTATCACCCAAATATGTGCTCCTTTTATATATTGTTTTTTTTGTATTTCAAAATGACTATAAAAATGTAAGTATTACCTACGTTGGCAGAAAGTTACAGCTACATAATATGTAAGTGATTCCAAACTTTGTAAGGGTGTACTCACATAGAACTCGTTTGTTCCGTAACCGTAAAATTTTTCTTCCGTACAACGGAATGAACCTATCGCGTAATTTTTATCCCTTTCAATGGTAACAAACGGTTTCTATGTGAGTGGTTTCTTCCGTACCGTAAAAAAAAACTTACGGTTACAGAAGAAAAAGGTTCTATGTGAGTACACCCTAATAGGAAATATTGTGTGTAGAGTTATAAGGTGTACTTCTGTGGAAGAAGGTGAAGCGTCCTCTTCATATGTAAGTAGCATATAAGTTTTTTTAGGAGCAATTTCACTGGAATTCGTGACACATGTGGGGTATGTAGAAAGAGAGTGACTGTGACTGAGAGTGAGAGGAAACCCTTTTTACTTGTTTTCATTTAAGGAAATTCAAGAAGAACAAGTTGAGTTTTGTGGGTTGAAGTAAATATAATATAGTAAGTCGGGAGTATACACAGAGCATCGGCACTGCATATGGGCTGTTTAAGGGCAAAGTGGAGACAATAATATATTGTCTATGTTGTGTGTATTATGTAACTTTACCTAAATTCAAATAATCTTTTGGTATGCTCGGCTCGTAGACTGCCTAATGGATGGAAACAAAAATGACACACCAAATAGTTTTCTTGTGTAACATTTCTCTGTAATCTGTTAAATTTAAGAAGAACCAATGGCTAGATATCACATAAACGGTATATACTCACATATGGTATCTTTGGTACATATGGTATCTTCTTTCAGATTTAGATGTGACAGCTGCTACTGCTACTACTTCTTTCTTTCGTCTTGTTGGTCTTCATCATGTTCTAATAGCTTTAACTATTCTCAGTCAGCTATTCTATATTCGGAAGCCTTTTCTCCGCGTACGTATTGGAAATACATGTGCATATCCATGCTACTTACTTACACTGCCGACCCTGCGTATCATTTAGTAACTTTTTGTATTTCCTATATATATGAGCATGTAGTTCTTGCACGCATACTATAATACACATATCCACATATGTAACAGGTTTGACTCCTGCCCCCTACCTATGCCTCTCCAGGCTAAATGTATAGAAGAAAAGAGCAATGTTTTTGCTACTGGTTTTCATAACAGGATGGAAAGTAAAATGAAGTTCACACAATACATTGAGTACTAATATGTACCTTTAAATAATTTTGTGCATATGGTGTATGTTGAAACTTGTAACACATTCTATGTACTTGACTAAAGATTTAAGATTATGACTGTCTACTTAAACCTGCAACCGGAAAATGTCTCACGCTCTACAAAACTTGGGCTATTATTTTCAACAAAAAGATAACAATCAATTTATTAACTTCTCCAGGCAATTTATTTTGTCATTCCTTCAGTTATTCTTCTGCTTTACTTTGCACTTCGGGCTCAAATTCCTCCATCTCTCTCACTTTGCATCCATTTCATTATAACGTTATGGGTTTTATTATTGTTGACAGTTAAGGACATGAACAAAGGAAGCGAAAACATCCACTCAAACAATCAAAATCATTAATTAGGTGATCCGTGAGCAGATTTTTCAGGAAGCATGTAACGAACATGCATTATTTATTATGTTTTTGATATTAAAACCTTCAAAAGGTACTTAAGCTTTTGGATGAGTGGTACTTGCATGATGAGACGAGATATTTTTTCTCCTATTTCATCAAGAATCAAAGACAAAGCAAATGTTTAAGGAAAAAAATTCTGTAACACTAATGGAGGGTTCGTGCGAAGGTAAATTCTTCGGTGTGACAAAGCCATGCCGACTGCTTTAGCTTTCGGGCTCTTGAGAGTGGAACTCTATGGGAACGTTTGGAGAAGGATGTAATGAAAAGTATTGAAAAGGAACAAAAAGACCATTCTTCATTGGGCGAAGGTTTGTGTGCACCTACAATCTCTATACTCCTTTTCCTATCAGTTCGTCTATATTTTCCCTTCTTTACGAACCGAAGACCGAAGCGAATATTGAAATCGAACCCATTGATTATTGCAGAATATTTAGTAGAAACTACGTACGTTTAGCTCCATTTAGGGGGGACACAATGGTCAATAACTGCTACCCAATTCGGTTCTGGATCCTCTTGAGCTAAAATAATATGCATGAGCTGCAGTTCTATGTATAGTGGAGAATGAATATGTGAACAAGGATCTAGGGATAGAAAATTTATTTTACCTTGCGTTGTTGTTGTATACGGACTCCATTTATGTAAGGTGTATCCCCATGTTTATAGCAATAAGTGTAACCCTATAAACTTTATAGGGTCCAGTTGTACTAGATTTATAGTGACACATGGACTTAAAGGTATACAACAAGTTCAATGGTGTGGCAAATGGCCGGTTGTGTTGTGTTTTCTATCTGAAGATATGGTCCAGGGGTTTGCATTGCTGATAGGATGGATGGATACCATGGCACTATCCTGTTACCCCGTGCCGTGCATGTATTTGCATTGAATGAGACGAATGCGTTGCGATACTGGAAATGTGCATATGGGAAGGATAAATTGTTGTATTCACATAGGGTACATTAACAAGTATGCACATGTTTGTGGGGTAGTGCTTTACGTAAAATAATATCCTTATGTGAATACAGGGGATACATTTTGGAACACGATTAGCTTGTCCGTAGAAAAAGGTAAGTATGGTAGCTTTTAGCAAGATTTATTGTCTGGTTACATTAAGTCACCATTTGTGTAATTGGTTCTCTTCTGAGTAATTTCGAATCTGTTGTCTGACACAGTGAAATCGCATGTTCTACCAGTTGGCATTCTTTTGTTGTCGAAATGCGTTAAATGTCTAATTTAACTCTGGAATGTTTTATTACCTTCGTTTCTTACCATCTGAATTTCTCCAGTGGATATTCCTACTACGCTTACTCATCTAAATATATATCTATATACAAACTCTATGTATACTTTACATTTTTCCCACACTGAGCTATGCACACGCAAATAAACGTTGATGTATATATGCATATATACGTAATAAATATACGTCGGTGAAACTCTACCATGTCTATGAATGTATTTGGAACTAACATTTTCATCTCCACACCCTTCATACAATTTCGACGGTTATGTGCTGACGCCGTTGGGAACGTGAAAATATAGAATCCAGCCGGTTTTAGGCCGCAAGAATAACCGTTTGAACCATTCAAATCAGTTCTGAAAGGAAATTTCCTTTCTGTAGATACTTTTATTAGCTTATTTGCTGCTCAGTGCTGTTGTAGTGTGCCAATATTGTATATATTTTTTGCACAATCGCGGAAGTACTAACTACTTGTGAATGATCAAATTGATTGCATATGGTCTATGGTCAATTATTGTTGTAAATGGCTTCCTTTATTTTTCCATCACTGTAGGAGAAATGAATTAACTCGTGCTTACTATTGTACACCAAGAAAGCTTTAGGGCTTCTGATATCAAAACGCTTTTATGCTGTCGAATCCTACTCCGCTTCAAATGACTAACATATAGGATACTAGGAAACCCATCTAATGTGTAAATGAACGATAGCGACCATATAGGACTAAATGAGCAGCAGTGGGTTAAATTAATTAGAAAAGGTTCCTTTGTCTACGTAGGACTATAATCGTTTTATCAATACCTTGCTGCCGTACAGATATTTTTATTTGCGTTATGTTTTGTATTACCTAAAAGCTTTTTATAGATCGCTTTCTCACTCATACGTGCAACTGCAAAAATTTTGAATGGATGGAAAATGAAATAAAATAATAATATTTGTGCAAAACTTAAAGAGAAATCAGAATGGGATGATGAAATCCCTAGCATTTTCCTAGGAATAGTTTCGTTTGGTAGTAAACCCTGCCGTTTACTTCTCCCGAAAAGTTGTGATATTTTAGAAATATCACGATTGTTACGTACCTGAATGCTTTTCTTAGTAACCGAAATAATTATTATCTGGCAGTATTGTTAATTCCTTGAAATTAAAATAATTACAAATATTAAAGGATTCTCTATAATTAACCTACTTTGGCAATAATTATTAGCGGCAAGTCCAGCAGGCGAGTGTTTCGGCCTCGTGCGAAGAAGTTTTTACTCTACATTTCCTGGAACGGCTTACTTACATCAGTTGCGTCTATGCTCTCATTTGATTTTGATGACCGTCTTTCACCATATTATCTTAAACTAAAGGGAAATTTTGTTCTCTACACAAGATTTGGATATAATAAATGAAAACGAGGTTATAAATTATCCATCAAAATTGATCCACATCATGTACAAATTCCCTATCCCAAAATGCAGGCACATTAGTATCGACCAGTATCATGTGACCGTAATTGTTGTTTGAGGACGGAGAGCATGAGGAAACGTGAAAATAATGAGATTATCGACAAATACTGTAGGAGCTGTTCAAGGTGTAAAGTTCAGGGTGGCTTTGGAAAGATAATAAGGAGAAAAAATTTGATTCTTTTTTGTGTGAAGTTCATACTATATGAACGTTCAGTTAGTATTGAAAAATATCAAGAATACGTATGTACAAAAATACAATCATGGGATTAGGATTCACCCCTCCTGCTTCGCTCAGACTGTATAATTTGCTCGGTGTCAAGAAGGAAAAAGTGTCTAAGAAATGAGAAATAAGGACTTGGTTATGTATTCGACGGAATGTAGAATGAGAGAATGGAAACTGTGTGTGTGGGGAGGTTTTAGGGAAAGGTGGCAAATAGTTCACCGTCAACACCTTTATCCTTGTGTGGTTCAAAATGTTCAGAGGTCGAACAAAACCCAAATGAACAATGTAATAGAGCCTGATTCCTGAAAAATGGTGTTATAATATGAGTACATATAGGGAACAAGGGAATAAATAGGATTTTTTCTGAGGATTATTTCAAACAAGCTTGTCCATATTATTATTACCACTATTGCTTTGTAACCGAATGGTAATATAGTTATTACTTTGGATGACATTGTAGTCGTGGTTCCATAAAACCTCATTCATAATTCCACGATACAACAAAACTTGTGGACAATGGACCAATAAGGTTTGAGGAAAATACCAAAGCAATAAAATATATAATGGTACGTGTAAATTACATGGTTACACAACCCAGTGGAATAAGCATTACGCCAGTTGTGGTCTGTGGACTCTGATTTTGTGATATTTTCATTTCCACAAGCATGCAGATGGTCATGGAAAAAATAC
Source organism: Spatulosminthurus flaviceps (assembly GCA_034693705.1). Lineage (NCBI taxonomy): Eukaryota > Metazoa > Arthropoda > Collembola > Symphypleona > Sminthuridae > Spatulosminthurus > Spatulosminthurus flaviceps. Next base: position 8,308 of record JAQFXU010001888.1, on the reverse strand, counting down.
CATGTAACCATAGCGGAAGAAGACAAATTGGGGGAGAGGTAAAATGTAATTCTAGTATGTAATATGTAGCTAGTATGCCAATGAAAATTATTGTGTAAAGGTTGGCAATTCGAGTATGATGACTCCATCCATGTTGGTGCTCCTCAAAGCTAGAGATTTCTTGTACCCTTTGTTCTTCGTCCATGTCCAACGTCAGTAAATTGTCTCTTGCGGTGGTCTTACAAATTAGTTGAGACATAAATACTGCATTTGATGGTGTGGATCATATTTTTGACTGCCTCCTATAATTGGATTTCACATTCTTAAGCATATATTTCAATATATTTCATGGAGGAGAAGAAGATATTGAAAGGCGAAGGATTACGTATTAGTTATGAAGTGAAAATCCGTATGCCGTGGAGTATCTACATCATAGGTAGGTGGTTCTCAACATAGAAATATACAATGGAATTGTTTCATGCTTCTCTCGTGGCTTACGTATATTCCTGTTGTAATTGAACCACGTAATCACAACATCGAACCATATAATTGGTCAGAATGTTCATAATTCTCTGGAGCATTGTACTTAGGTAGGGTACAAAAGTCTGATTCAAGTAGATGTCTGAAAGTTTTGACTGTAAGAGTATCCTTATTCATGGTATTTTGGTATATTCCATCAATAAAGTTATACGCTACTGTGAGACATATTTATAAATATATTTTCATGGCTAGGGCTGTCTAACAAAAAACTGTTCAGCTTTTATTTCATTTCTGGATTTACTCCGAGATTATTGGTCCACTTGCGTCCTCCACCAGTTTCACGGTTCATGTGATTTCTGAGTCTGAGGGAGTGTCAATAATAGGCTACTGTCATATCTCCCTTGATGTTTCGTCAATGATTAGGATATTTCTGCCATGGGAGGAAGGATATTGAGCCCATTCGGGGTGATTTCAGGTAATATGACCATGTTTATGGTAATGCCAACAACTGTACAGAAAGTTACTTACATTGTGTGTTAGAAGGCATATCACAAATGTATGTGATGGTAGGCATAGGTAGAAATATAATGTAGCATAAAATGATATCCTAGCTTCCTCGTGGTTGTTGTATCTATCCGCACACGGGTGTGATATTATATTTTGTATCTGCTAGACATTTGGGGATGATTAAGTAGATCACTGAGAGCTATGTGTTCATTTAGGTGTGTGACGTATGAGTTCGGGCAGCAGGAAAAAGCGAAGTCACTGAGGCTTGGCCTCAGAATAGTACCAACTGAAGAGAGAGAGAAAGGCAGTAATAAGAAATAATTATTGTACTTTGTGCAAGCAATAGCCTATAATAATTATCCTAAGAGCTACTCCTGCAATGGGATTAGCATGCACCGGTTGTTCGTTCAGTCGGTGCTGACGCCGAGTTGTAGGAAATTCAAGTGCTCCGGAAAAATAGTTTGAATACATTTTCATGGACAGCACGCTGTTGTTTCAATTTTAATGGAAAAATCCTGTATTAGGTAGAGCATTATATGTATATATATAAATAAACGAATTGTAATGGTAAGACCGGGAAATTTCAGTGGATCACAAATTTTCCGAAACGTGTTCAATTGAATGGAATTAGTTACGTTTGCGTTCCAGTTTGGAAAAATTGAGCCATATACAGCTGTAGTTAGACACGTATGTTTGCCTCTTCGGGATTCTCCGGGTAATTTATGCAGAGCCAGCGAGAAACGTGAGTTTGGTGGCTCATCTCGTAATGTATAGCCCAGCAAGGAAAGGATTTGACTTAAAGAAGGAAAAGGAAGACGAACTTTTACTTTTCAAGCATAGTGGTGTGCTCCACTCCAAAAGTTACATCATTCCAGCTACTTAGAGTTGTAGTACTGCCTTTGTTGGTGGTATTATTGTAATTGATATTAAGGTCCTGGGTTCGCTTGAGTGAAAAAATATACCTAACCTTCTCGTTCATTGTGTATTTGTGCCCGCATCTATTTTGCTTTCTGTGTATGCACTGACCCAGGGCATTGAGAATTGAGACCGTGAGAGACGCAGGTGCCGGTTTCCATAATATCCTCCCCCAAACCTCCATTCTCCGAGGACTCTCTTTCACTCTTCTGTGTTGTGAATGCTCATTTCCAGCGAAATTGTATGAATTTTAAAGAGTGATGGACTGCTTTAGCTTCTGTCTGGAATGATAAGAGAGGGGACGGTGCAGGAGTTAGGATAACCGAGGGAAAATTCGCTTCAGGAGATGAAACATGTGCAATAGCATTGTTTTTATTTATTTCGGAATTTGTAAGAAAAATGAGGGCAGCTTGGAAAAATCTATATCCAATCTCTGCATTTATTTTATTTCTCCTTATAAAAGGTACTTTTATTTGGAATATTGAATGTAGAAATTACATACTGAGATGGTAGGAGCTTTCTCCATTCTTGCCCTAACCTCTTTATATAACTTACCCGATTCACTCTTTATAGTAGCGGCTGGTTACATTAGACGTTACATTATATTGAAAAGGTAAAGAGGAGGATGGAGGGAAAAGGTGATGCGGCATTCCTTTATGTATGAATGAAGTGAAGGAGTGGCCTGGAAGATGACGATTATGTCGTTGTTATTATATGTTTATTGTGATGATGAAGTTTTTTGAAAGACTGAAATGGCGGACGATTCCTGGTGTTTTGTACTAAAAATACTGGTATACTTGTGTTTTATTGGTATAATAATTAGTTTATACCCGCGAAGTATATTGGGTTAATAGCATTACTATTTTGAAGTTTTATAGTAACTTGCTTAAACGTGCCAATTGGCTTTTGGCATTGACAATGACACCAGGCGGTTAGAAGAGAAGAGGGAGAGAAGCGATCAACACATGTGGTGGAGGTTTTTGGCTGGCTGGCTTTGAGCCCGTATAATTATTCCATTATGTAGATGGAATGAAAACCGCATTTAAAAGTTCTACTGAGAATGTATATAGAATGGTTTGAGAGTATATAGTGAACTTAGAGTGTAGAAGACAACTATATGTAATTACGAGAGAGTAGAGAGAGAAATAGAGAGCGAGAGATGAAGAATTGGAGCATGGTATTTTCGGGATCTCTGGGAGGCATTTTGACTCTTCTTTCTGCATTAAATTCTAAAATATTCATGTATATAGGTACTACAGAAATACAGTGAAAGCTACAGGGACGGAATCTCTTGGTATATAAATGCTGTCCTCAGTGAGTCGTTGAATAAATGGAAGGTATATTGAAGAGTCTTTGTACACAAAATTACTTACATGCAACTTGAGCAGTAAAGATGCAAAATTATATTTAAAGCTTCACATGCGGATTCTAAGCCTATGTTTACCAAGTTCGTTTAGACAACATGCATACTTGGATTTAAGCTTGTAAGCATATGAAATCGTGTATTCTTCAACGTTTGACGAATGTGGCCAATGTGAGTTTTTACTGTTAAAGATACACTGCACTGCTAATTTTATGCATTTAAATGCTGGTTGAATTCTGAATATTAAATAGTGTGGAGCTTGTATATTAAAACATTTGTAGATATCCGTAGTTGATGCGGCTGGAAAACTACATGACATGAATTTCTGCGTACCCATCTAAACAACGGATTTCAACTCACTGTACTCTCACATTTCTCTTGCTTTTCCTCATCTCATCATTTATGCCTCAAACTCTTGCATATGTATACTTCTCCCGAATGTAGTAAGGTCCCACGGGCTGTTTTTAATATTCCTAATTCTTTGGTCACTCAGCAGGATTTCTCCGCCTTTTTGCACTTGAACTCTCTCGGCAGGTATTTCGTATTAGTTTACACAATTTTTTAAAATAAGATCCTGTCATGTGATAAATAATAAGCGTACAAGAAGAGGTTTGTGCGTGTGACACGGCTCATCCACATGCAACTTTATATGATAAATCTTATGGCAACGGAAAAAATTACTAAGAATTTGTTTTAAAAGTACCCTCGAATTTTAAAACAATATCTTTCTTTAGGAAGGGAAAATTTGAATCGGAGATGGGAATCTCTAACGATATACGTTGACATTTATGATCGAACTGACTGTTCGCCAAGTCTAACCAGTTTGTTTTATGATTTGAATCTCGCTGGAGATCCTCTCTTGTGTATGCAATTGATTCCGTTTTTAGGGAGGAATTTTGAGAATTCCAAGGATGTAAAGACAAGCAAACTTCAAGTAAAGAAAAAATTTCCTTGCTAACACGACATAAAAAATATCATTATAGAGGGCAACAACTGAGTTCGGTTTTAGGAGAGGACTATACAATAAAATAGATATTTGATGCTTACTTATACTACAAGACATTAGGCTTTTTGCAGTAGTGTAATACTTTATTTTAAATGACGATTTCAGCTAAATTCCTAGAATTGCGATATTTATGAAGCTGTAATAAAAGCTTATGCTGATAGTAGAACTGGAACTATGGCTACTCGGGGTCTGGGGTCCTCGACAAATCAAATATGAATTTTGAATCGAAAAAATTTTGCTGGATTTTGATTAAAAGACTAGTATGTAGTTTTGGTGGGGATCGGATGATGAGTAGGAGTACGATAGGATGGTCATTTTTATTACACCTCGTACACTTCTGCACGTCCAACATTATGTGCATGCGTCTCTCTGTACATACATGTAACGTATTGTGTGCGTGCAGAGCTGCTATAGAGGGATATGGCGGTCTTAATTTTCTATATTCCTTGGATTGGCCAAATTCTCCCGAGGGAAGGTAAAGTAGAAAATAATTTGAGGTCGTCAAAATTGTTCAACTTTAAAAGGACGCCTTGTAGAGAGACGAGAGTGTGGTGCTCCATATTCAAAGACTTTCCACGTGAATTTAATGCTACGCTGCATAGAGGAGAGGAAGAGAGAGAGATAGAGCGATAAATATGAGATAGAGTAGAGACTTCTGTAAGCTTTGTCGCAAGTTTTAAGTTTCCGAAGGATGCTACATACACGGGAAAAGACCTTGCTTTGTGCGCCTGGTCCCATTGCAAAATTCCATCTACAAGGATCTATGGTTCTATGTACAAATTTTATAAATAATTTTGGACCGCCGCCTATATAATCACTTGGAAATAACGACCGCAATTTAATATCTATTTATGGAGTATGTGGGCCATTCGTGTAAAATTCAAAGGGTTCTTCATATTCTTTATAATCTGCTCATACCAGATTCCGTTTGGGCATCTGGTTGGTGTGGAAGAGAAAAACAGTCTTAAAAGGAAATTCCAGAACAAAAATGAATTTATAGGTCCAATTTTATTGTTAGGAAACTTGTTCTGCCTATAGAATAAATGCAGCAAGAATATTAATCCCAAAAGCATAGTTATTAAATTCAGCTTGAGTATAGGTTTGTTTTATTCTGAGGAAGATTGATGGATTTAGTTTATTTATTATTTTATAATGTGTCACTTGCCTTGTTTTTGTTGGCTGTACGGTCCTGGCCGTATAGGTATATGGATACATGCTCGTCGGATATGTTGTATGTATGTGTTTGTACTGCCGCAGATGCTAATGCATGAAATATAGTTTTCAAGAATGTCAGGAAGTTGACCTACTTTAGTGAAAGGCGAAGATACGGAGCTAAATACCTAAACTAAAATGGCAGGTCCGCCGTCTTTGGTTGTCAAGGTCAAGGAATTATTAATAATCCTGTCTAAGAATTACAAACTGTTGGCATATCACAAAGCTCATTGTCAGTCTAGCAATATCCTTTCATAATTTTACAATTATTTTGCAATTCGGAATACATGCAATGATCTCTAGAATTAAAAGGCAGTACTGGTGACTGGAAAGTTTTTTGACGTATGTAAATGCCTTCTTATTACATTAAATTTGTTTTGATCTTGTCTATTGAAGGGCTTGTAATAGGCTACTGAAGATCGATGTGGAAGTGCATGGGGAGGAAGTCAAAGCGCTGACTTTGACCGACATAAAATAGATTCAATCAGCACATTGTCAAGTAGCCGGTCCAAGTAGATATCCTTTTGGGTGCTGCTGGTTCCAGTGGCATGCTGCATATCTATTTATGTACATGAATGAAGAGCATGTAATCTCAAAAACTGTGGAAAGGGTATTTTTGAGGGGTACGGGTGCCTAAGGGAAATAGAATAACTCCTTTTAGGGAAAAGTATGCGCATATAAATATGTGGAGGGGTAAGAGAATTCTAAGGAAAAGAGAAGTAGTAAAATACAGCAATCACACTTGTTATTACCATGATCCATTCTTTTGATAATAAATTTGGAAATCCACATGATGGTGATTGTCCTGTGTGACCGTTGCCTAAAATAATTCCGAAGCTCCATGTTCTTCTGTCTGGAGGACCTGCCAGTACTATCAAAACCTGGAAAACATGTACTTTTGAGGGGAAATGTATTGTTAAAGCTATTATTGAGGGATGCGTAATGGACAGAGAAAGAGAGAGAGTGGGGATAAATCTCAACAGTAAAGGAACAAGTATTCAGAAGCAACGCAGCATTATCCTTCCTTTTCAGGGAAATTGCGTACTTACGCTATTCCTCACAGATGTTCGGGCTGATTTCCATTTTGATAAGACAATATCTCTCCGATTGTCCTCTGAGTCTTCACATATAAAACCCATAAAAGTATCCCTGCCTGGGTTTTTGTTTCGAAAGTATATCTACTTGTCTCTGGTGCAAATGATAACTTGGATCGTATGGTTTTTGGCTGTATTAAAGGCCTTTAACCCCTACCCAAGGAAAAAATTCAGGATGGACGATTTCGTGGGGGAATTGATGTGCACAGAATGTAGACATGTATTATGTTTGTTTAGGTCAGACGTATGTTATTGACTTTTATATTTAGTATTTTGCTAGGGTATTATGAGCCAATATATAGGAACTCGGTCCTCGCGCTCGCGCTATCAATTTTATACAAAGATTCACTTACGCAATAATAGTATGTACCAATTTCGGGGTAATTAATTATGTAATTGCTTATATTGTGTCACAAGGCTGGAAGCAAGTTATTAATTATTGATTGGAGTAAGGAGATACATGTACTAATAATGCCATGGAAATATGGTAACATGGGAAGGTATATACTTTAGAAGGAAAATATATGGGGATATTTTAATGTGTTTCTGTTATTTGAGTTTTAATTTGAAGTCGTTTTTATGGTATTCTAATGGCTTTTAAATTCGATTTGAACTTGGTCCAAAGGAAACGCAAGACTCATCCATTTCAATAACAGAGCTTTCATTAGGGATCCTATTGTTTTATCTCCATGTGGATTTTATACGTCAAGAATGTTGGAGTAGTTCATGCAAGGGTTACAGCTACTACTATGTATGTTCATGTACAGAATTTTGAAAGGGCAGAAAAAAATATAGCCTCCGCTTCAGTGTTTCTTCATCTGTGTGCAAGGTCATCAATTCTTGTATTTACTTCTCATTTGTCATTTTGTTTGGTTTATTTGCACGAAGCATTGACATTTCTCGGGTTATGTTCATGTTTTTATGTGCTGGCTACTCCTACCAATGCTGATTATTGTCATCCTGTGAGTGTGTGGGGTTGACTGTTGTTTAGATATTACGGGCAATGTTCTCATTAGTTCTGACATTGACATACCATCGAAAATCGTAATAAATCGTCAGCTTTTATTAATGATCTTCAGCATTCTTTCTCCTATGACTTTTGTACAGTTGTTCATCATGAGAAACTTCATGATGAATAACTCTACGTAACTTCTCGTCCTATTCTTTATTGCTTGATGTACACAGAAAGTTATGCATCTTCTTCTATGCTTATGCTAGCTTGATGATGAGCCGGTTTTTTATCTATACTCATCTTGTGAATAATTATTGCGAAATTAAAAAGGAAATTAAGCTTGGAATTTCAGAACCGGTGATTTTTAATGGAACTATATTAGTTGTTTTACTACCACTGGGATTCAATGGGGCGGCGTATGAATTACCGGATTTTTATAGCCGTAGTTTTATTTCGTCTTCATAACATGCGTTATTGTTGGAATACTGCAAAGAGGGAAACTTTTGTTTGGAGTAGTTTGGAACAGCTCATTAATTTTGGTAAGAAGGAGGCCGCGAGAGAGAGAGAGGGATTTTTTTGCAAAGTTTTAATGATTACTCGATCTAATTAACTAAAGCGTTATTATAACTGTACTGTACTCTATCCTTTCTCCTTTGATATTACATCCGTTGTAACTTATAGCGGCCGTTGACTATGAACATACACTCCAAAGTTCTAGTTCCGCACTAGTGTTATTTTTTGCGTAGTGTTCTCACAGTATTTTATATATCGCCATGATATACCTACGTTGGATCTGATTT
>JAQFXU010001887.1:0-24602 GCA_034693705.1 Spatulosminthurus flaviceps | reverse complement strand
TCCCGAGCGACTTGCACAAAAATCGCAGTCGCTTTCTATGCGAATAGGTAAGCGACAGCGATTTTACCACCAAATCGTTTAGCGACTGCGACTGCGACTAATTCTGGGGCTATGCGAAACCACCTTAACACCTTTTTAAAAATGCGTGATGCTATTTAACGGTGACCACGTAGCAACAAGCTACCAAAATTAGTTGACAACACTGAATGACTCCCAAAAGATGTGGGGACTTCAAAAATAGGTTATTGTTAAAAAAAGAGGTGATTTCCATATCCATTTTCGGATGAAAACCTTTTCCGAAAAATCCTACGTATAAGACTTTTATACGACTCGGGTCGTGAAAAATGAAAATATTTTGGACGAAATATTTTCTGGACAAAAATATTTTGAACGAAAAATTTCGTCCAAAAAGTACTGGATGAAAATGTCTCTGGACGAATCTTCCGGCTAAGCTGCATATAACCCATTTTACAACAGGGGCTATATGCTTGATGCATGATTGCATAGTACCGCGCATACTGTGCATAGCTAATTGCTATATAGGCATGCGTTCTTCATCCACGTAAACGGAAAATATAATTAAAATGTTTGATTACTCATGTGTTTCCCGTCCCCGTCAAACATTATATTTTCAACAACATAATATGCTACCGGAGTGCATTCGCTAAACGAGTTTCTGATTGTGAGTGTGACAGGACAGTCACCATGTATTTTAACTTGTGCAAGTAGAAATAATTATTACAGGGCCAAACAAGACTGATAGTGTACATACATCATAACACAAAGTTGTACCTATAAGTATAGGTACGTACATAAACTAGGTTTTTGTCGAGTGCTGTGTGCCCGTATAAAAATTTGCAGTTAGAAGCTAGCAATATTATATTGCAAAGGTTTGACTAATAATTTTGACTAATATACTCTTATTTAATTATTCTAAAGTAAAATCTTTTGGAAAAAGCCAAAAATAAAAGATGCGAAAATGATTTTGATTAAAATTAGTTCAAGTGTAGGTTTTACATGGCGATTTGGAATTATTGCACATTCTTAATAGTGATAAATACGTTTGGCGGTTTTTCACCCGGTTTATTAAAATAGACTAGACCGGGTTAAGCTCGGGCTCGGGTTTGGAAGGTATAAATAAATAGACCGGGTTTTTAGTGGGTTCGGGCTTTTTAAAAAAATAGTTACCGGATTTACATCGGGTTTGGGTTGTAAGGAGAAATCAGCGGGCGTGCCAAACCAGAAAAATTAAGCCCGAAAGCGGGCCCGGGCCGGGCTGATTAAATTTTCAACGGTTATCAGTCGGGCTCGACGGTTCGAGTTTAATGTTAGGACCGGGCCCCAGCTCTATTCCAAAGCTCATTCCGTATTCTGCACAAGCAGGAATTTCAAATTCTCATGTATTCGCTTCTCGCTTCGCTGTATGATTGCTGTTTGCTTTTGCTGCTGGGATCTGCGGTGTATTATTGCTGAATGATTAATTCGGGGGCGGGGAGTGAAAAAGTTTGCATCAAAAAATTAACTACTTGGAGTTATTAACTATTATTAAACAAAATATTTATTTCATTATAAGTGAACCATGTCAATTCTGTATGTGGGTCGACCCGCCAATACTCATGGTAGACCTTTGTGGGAAATTCTACTAAATCTCAAGAATTTTGGAGTTGGTCGGATCGTCACCCGCTCAAACTTTAATTATAAATTCCCAGAGACTACTTTCTTTAGGATTGTGGACGTCCAACCGACAGTTATTGATTACAAGGTTATAAATATCTTTGAAATTAACCATTTTTCGTTTCCATGCAGTTGATAGTTGTTGTAAAGTTTGTCCTGAATTATTTTTCTAGGAAAAAATGTTGGGAAAAATTGTCGTGGACCCTTCGTTTAAAAATAAAGTCCTAGAGCTGATGGATATTGGTAAATACGGATACAAGGCTGATTATTTCCTGATTCCTAAGCATGAGGAAGATGATTTCCTTAATTCAGTTCAGATCGTAGAGAAACCTCCGGTGTTCCATCCACGGAATTTTGAATTCCCACCTTTGTGGAAAGTAGGCCCATTAAATTTTCCTTACATTCGTAATTTATTAATTTCATTCTCAAAACTGTGTGGCTTCAATAGTGTCTGGAGGAAAACTTTATTCATGAAAGAATTATTTTAAAAATTTGATTTGTTTTTGTCAAATCTGAAGGAACTTATAAAAAGAGATAAGATTAAGGAAGGAAGTTTGCCAACACAGAAGGATTTCCTTTGCCAAGCTGTTTATGAGGATCCAAAGGCGGTTATTGCGGAAGAAGGTCAAAAACCGACATTTCTATTTAGTGATTTTAACCCCGTGACCCCTCATCTGTATGAAAATTTGAAGCTGAAGAAATAATTTAATTGTAATGCTAAATTAAAGTCACTTTTTATTATGTTAGTAAAATTTGCGTAGATTTTGTCAAAAAATTAAAGAAGAGAGATTTTGTGATTGTTGATCAATAATTTTTGCCTTTATTATTGCTGACAGAATTATTATTATTGCTTGGAGCGTTTCATTAATTGTGAGTAATAATAATCCTCGTATGGAATGTTGTAAGGTAGCAAAATTTGCAGAAATCTCAAAAATTGGCAAATCATTGCATCACAATTGCAATAGAAACCACAGGCACAAAATACAGACTTTGAAACATCTTCCAGCAAAATATATCTACTGAAATAATTTCCAAAATAATGGGCAGCACTGAGATACTTCCGTAACCTCATTTTAACTGTCAACTAAAGCTAAGCATACATAGAATATATTTAAAGCTATAATTTGTTGATTTATTGTTACAACAACAACTATAAAAATTGATAATCAGGATCACAAATAAATGTGAACAAGGGTTTTAAAGTTGCAGTTAAGCTGATACCATTTGAATTGTTCTGGAAATTTTAATTATTGGTGGCAAACTCTTCAATAAATTTCCCAAGCCGCAGAACATCCGCGGGTAAAATAGCGTTGTAGATAGATGCCCGAATACCTCCAACAGATCGGTGACCCTTAAGTCCCAAAAATCCTTGGGCTTTAGCTTCCTTCAAAAACTTTTCTTCCACTTGTTCATCCTTTTTTACTCGGAATGGAACGTTCATTCTGCTTCGGGAACTTGGTTCTACGGCAGAGGTATAATAACCATTAGAATTATCAATCAATTTGTATAAGATTTCAGACTTTTCAATCGCCCTTCGTTCCATCTCCTCGACCCCACCATTTTCAAGGATCCAGTCAAACACCAAACCAACAGTATAGATGCTGAGCATTAGGGGAAAAAATACAAAATAACTAATTATTTTCTTTTCATGATATTCTTCACTAAATACTAGCTTGAAAAATCCAGTACTTACGCAAAGCAAGGTGGTGTATTATACAAAGAATTCTCTTTAGCCATGATTTTATAACTAAGTACATTGGGAGTAATGGGCAGAGCGTCGTTCAACAAATCATCCCTTACTATCACAATCGTTACTCCCGCTGGACCAATATTCTTTTGAGCTCCAGCGTAAATAAGGCCATACTGCAAAGAATAACAACATTAAAATAAGCATCAAGGAGTTCAATAATAATATTAAAGCTCAAAAATGTCTAAAACACTTGTTCTGCAATGGAATTACTTTTCATAGCATATTTATTTATGTCACCTTAGAAACATCAATGGGTTTGGAGAAAATATTCGACGACATATCCGCTACCAATGGTACACCATTCGTCTCGGGCACAAAGTGGAACTCTACACCCTCCACCGTCTCATTGTCACAATAATAAACGTATGAAGCCTCTGGATCTAAGTTCCAACTCGCAGGATCTGGAATGCTCCCGAATGTTGCGGGTTTCGGTGCAACTAATCTCGATTTCCCGTACTTTTCCGCTTCTTTTGCTGCCTTGGCTGACCAAGACCCAGTTACAATATAGTCAGCCTTCCCAGTACGTCCTATTAAGTTCAAAGGGACTCCAGCGAATTGACCCGTACCTCCTCCTTGGAGGAACAAAACTTGATAATTATCCGGGATCTTCCTGCAATTTAAACATTATCTACCATCAGCTACTATGGCATATTTAAAGATTTGTTTAGAAGCTTTACATCGATATATTATGATCCACTGATATTTTATATCCACAAAATAAGCACGCACATTGGCCTGAAAATACCCACCTGATGTATTTACCCAGAAAAATTCAAAAACATTTTCCGTCTTTTACATCTAATTAATTTGTACACTAATTTAATTTAATTTAACCTGTGATTTTTGTCAATCAATTGAAAAAATTTGGTCATTCAAAATCGGAACAAATATTTGAATGCTTCCACACAAAAATTTATTTCGATTTTGCAAAGCTATACAATTGTTTGAAATTAACGCTTACAATAATTTCCTGGCCTTTGCCACCGTATCATCGACAATTTTGGTAAATTCCGGGGACCTGTGGCTCATTTCCAAGATGCTAACGTGGGTTCCCTGGTAGTCCAATAATTCATTTTGGACACGTTGAAGGACCTAAAAAATTCACCAAAATTACATTTACAGCCCAAAACCAAAAAAGTATGATTTACAAATAACTCATAGTAAGTGAAATGGTTAAATTATATTATTTACTTGTGTCGGCAATTTGGCAGGCCCTGCCCCAAAATAGACGAAATCACCCATGTTTGGTGCGGATGGAATATTTTTTACAGTGCAAGTTGAAGCTGACGTACGATCTAGCAGAGCTCTGGAGTCGGACTGAGGAGGAAGGTAATAGGAATGTGAAGTGATGCAGTGGCTTTGAGAAGAAGAGTCTGCAGGAGAAGACGTCGTGACTGGCCCTGACTGCTTTTCTTTCTGATGTTGTTTCTGCTGGAGTTGGAGTACAGTGGCAAATGTTTGGTCGACAAGGGCCTCTGCAAATTTCTCAACCGACATTGGTTGATGGGCCTGTAGCGTGAGTACCATGATTTTAAGACCTAACGAGTATTAAGTAAATTACATACATGCTAATTTGAATACATTTTTGACAGTTGTCACAGTATCCAAAATTCAAATGTCATTGTGAATATGGGTCAAATTTCAATTCAACTTAATGGGATTCTGCAGGCTGATTAAAAAGTGGAAAAATACTGATTTCCTACTGGTTGAGAAGGGAGGTTGGGACCGTAAGGAGGACACACACCACTATTTTAATTGCTACGTATAACTTATGCGAGGCCCGTGTTCATTGAAGGTTATCAACATTTGGGCTCAAGGTCGAACATGTTAATGATTCAGAACGATTTTGTACAGGGTGCAGTGCGACTGCTATACAATTGGTGTTTAATCAATGGAACCAGAATCTCAGGAAGGTTCATGCTGGTTTCCATGTAGGATTACAGTTCTGTAGATCAAAATGTGGATTAGGTAAGGACCCAGTGGGTTAAGTTAATCATTTGAGTAAAGGGATGGTAACTTCCATAAGCAAACGATTGCGTCAAATTTACGTACTTGGCCAAGCGGGTCAACATGGGTTGCATCATATTAGACTATGCTAGCACCTACACAAGTGTGGTCAAGGCAAAATGAGTCAAAGTACAAGGAGGGGGTCATGTAAGGTCAACTAGGTTCAACTGGATCAATAATAATAAATGCCAAAAAACGATTGTCTGCATCTCAAAACGCTTTAGTTAGAAAAATTTTGAAAAGCAAGTCCACTCGAGTTTACTTATTGCAAGAAAATTGGTGCTGTTCTTCTGAGGTCAATATTGTGTCAAGGATCAAAAACTCCAAAAAGTGTCAGAAAATGTATGGCCAGCCTCCCTCCCGTAATCGTCTTATAGGTGAAAAAGTATAAAGTTCCAGAAATTTTGTAGTTACTTTGTTTAGAAGGCGACCCCGCAAATAAATTATTCACGTACATTATAATTTCGTGTCACCCTCTCAAATTCATTTAATTCCATGGAATGAAGTTCATATTTTACTTACTATGTTACTATGTACATATACTGAAGTTAGTTTACCCAGCAGAAGGTTAACGTATTTTTTGTAATTACTGTAACCTGGTAAGACCGCATATCCATGGAGTCAAATTCCTCCTTATGCCGCCTATATTTAGTAGAATATGAAAGGGTTGCATAATTATAGGGAAAAAAAATCTTTCCGTACTTTTCCATCAATCTGGAACCAATAGCAGGTTGTGGAGTACTCCGCACCAAGTTCCATAGCTACTCGTAACTCGTAATGAATTAAAAGTTTACGTCAGAAAAGCACGTGCTAACTTGCGTCCACTTTCGATTATCAACTTAACTAGAATTAACCGGCAAGTAAATCCCAATCCCAACCAACTACTAAGCATCCATGCACTTCCAATGCTCACATCTTCATGCAGTAGGCAATAACCTTTGGGAGTTGACCTTGGCTCTATCGTTTAACAATTTATTCCCCTTGTTCATTTTATTTTCGCATCACAGCCAATTTTATTATTACGGATAGATACTTATATATCCCTATGCTATACTATACGAGCCAAAATAATCTACATTTAAATACCTCAATCCAGAAAATGTATTTCAGCAGGATCAGCCAGAAAAATCGATGCTTTGTGCAATGCTGTAAATAAGTATATACATTTTCTTATTACCTTTGATGCCACCCGCAGACAAGATACACGGGGCAACCGGAGTTTTCAGGTTTGACTCGACTCCAGGTTTAGCTTGAAAATGCAGGATTTGACTCAAAGGTATGGCATTAAAATATCCAGAAGAGGTAAATTGTTAATGGGCTCCATAAAAACATACGTATAGGCCTCCACAAATATTACCCTAAAGGCTCTTGGAAGGATCGTATTACGTATAACTTGATGCCTATTAATTTCGGGAGCATATGTTTTACCTTTCACATCGACAACTTATTGTAAATAACATCAACGCATTTTCATGTATTGGAGTACATCGACGAGCTTCATTTTTAATTTCATACATTTTACGTTTTGTAGACACCCGTAAAGCCATGTATCCACAAGATACAATGATTACAGCTGAAATAAAATGGAACATTTCGAAATCCTGACTGTATCCTTGAAAAACTTCAGCCTGTGTACTATGTACTTAAGTACATGCAGTATTATTAATAAGTAATTCAATTAAATAGTAATTCACTACAGCTTCCTACCTATGTACGTATACTTCGGCAAATACCCTGAATGAATTGACTGTATATATATTGGTTACGCACGAATGAAAATAAATCTGGCTTACAACTACAACTCATTCAAGAGAAAGGTATTTTAACGGGTTTCCAAATCATCATTAGTCGTTGTCCACCTGAAGATTCACAACAATATAGAAAAATAAAGTTATCTGAATTGAAAATGAAAATGTTATTCCCGTATCTGACTGGGGTATTCTTGATTTATTAAATTGTTATTTAAAAACGTTAACCAAAAATAATCTGTACACATACTAAATATTTATTTTAAAATTGTGGCCAATGCCAAATGTTTAGGCCAACTATCGCTAATGAAATATTAATTTGCACCGATAAAACTTTTTATGGTGTTAAGCTAAATAACTCCGTATATGGAGGTCAAGATATTGGTTAGTAGAAAATAAATAGAGTAAGTAATGTGTACTCAATATAACATACACGGGTAGCACAATATTTTATAATTTTGTGATAAAAATTTTAAGATCTTACCGCTTTTGAAAAAGCCAAAATTAATCTTCAATTTTTTTACTATACACAGACTGGGTGTTGACAATAGTAGAATGAAACCTCAACTAACATGTGCTTGAAACACTTGCAGTACTTATTTCGTTATTTTCACATGTAGTTCTTTAGTATGCATTTACAATGCTAACATAAGGCAGAAGCGAATTTTCAACAACAAGTGAGAGGAACTCTTTAGAAGTGGTGTAATAAAATGCAAATTATGCCCTTAGCAATTTTACAGGAGCAACCTGAAGCTGAACTAAAATACAAAAGCAAGCGAGCAGTGAAATTCAATCTTATAAAAATGCACGAAAAAATTAAACTGAGCTGGTGGTTTCAATTTGCACTATGTATTAAATAACAACAATAATAGGGCTTCATTCTAAGGTACATATTTAAAATGGCTTTAGAATTCACGGTTCCGCACATTAAAAAAACATTGAATACAATAATAGCTTTACAAAAGAAGCCCCACATGAGTTACCACAAAGCAAAATAACAAGCACATTATTATCGTTTAAGCTTTAACCGACAAAACCACAGGTGAGTAGTGTCATGGTTATCAAGTCAAAAATTATATTCTAAACACGCATTCTATATAAATCATGTGGGTCATGTTATGATTGGAGGCAATGAACTACTAAAAAAGATCTTCTGTAAGTTACATTTTCTGTGCACGTGTATACTTACAACAGTATAACAAAAATAATAATAATTGGAAAGCAAAATGCTGTAGGTTCCTGTGTACTTTTTCAAGAAGAAAAAATATCGGTAAACTTTATTTTTTCATCTCTATAAAGATACAGAGGCTGGAACTTATATTTCAAATACATTTTTGCTAAAAATAAACCTTGGAAATGGACATACCTGCAAAATCCTTTAATTTTTACATTTTTGTAATAAACCCTTCTAATTTTCACACTTAAAACCGGTAAAATGTCCTCCTTTGTAAACACCTGGTTGTTACTATTATAATTGTTGGCCACATTATTTTAATTTGTATTTTATTTGCCTTCCAAACCAATAATAATTATTCGTATGTAATAATAATATGTACATAGAATAGTATATTATTGTTGGCAATTTATTTGGATTGGAGCCTGCAATACCAATTTTTGTAAGTTAAATATTTATGAAACTTCTCGAGGATGTTTAAAACTTTTTTTTACTGATTCTTTCAAAAGGAACTGCCCATAACTTCGAGCTGAAACTAGCAAACGAGACGTTATAATAAGTCTAAATTCTATGCATAACAACATTTTTGTAACAAAACGAAAAACAATGCAAAGGTTCAACGTAGATGAAAATTTTGCTTTCACGATAATAATCACGGTTGATTATACATATAATAATAATAATTAATAATATAATTAATAATAAGTTGTGAGAATAGATTCTTCAATCTTCTACGTGGGACTAGTTTGACTTTTCAAAGCGTTAAATAATCTTCGGGCTTGGATTCGCACGTCTTCGTGAGGATGCTTAAACAAAGCTTCGGCCTTCTCTTTCAATTTTTCTATAGCACCTACGCCAAAGATTGCTGCGTACCTGTAATACATGTAGTTAAAACAAAGACGGTATAATACTTTACAACAATTACTTTAGGCGTTGCAATCGAATTATTAAAGTTACATAGTTTCAGGTGAGGCTGCCTTATCTTCCGCTGGGAGATCAAGGGTTGGGTTGAGTCGATGCGCTACTGCGGTGACACTTAGATTTGCTAATAAATTGACTAGCCTCAGGAGCACTTCAACGGATTCTTCTGAACCCCCCAGAAGGTAAAGTATACGTTTAGGAGCCTTCAAAATCAATTAAATCAACTTTCACCCACTCATTTTTTAAATCAGAATTTTCAAAATCTATTTCATCTTTTCGTGGAGCTAAAATATTAAACGTAGGATAATTTAACTAAGTCATCTTTTCCCATAATTGATACCCCTACCGTACCTTCATCAGTTATTTATATACAACTCAACTCCGGAAGCCACCCCTTAATCTCTTTAACGTGGCATCACCCCGTCGAAACTGGTTTTCACTGTTTCAGCGAGAAAGATCAACCAGTACTGTAATTACATTTCTTTCAAAGTCCACAATCTTTGGAAATGAATACTTTTGCACATCATTGTACACTGCCTCAAAATAAATCTCGACTGACTTTGTCTTGTCATATTTAGGACTCTGCATCATAATATTTTGTACCTCTTCTCCCGGTTTTCATGACGTATATATAGTTAGATACTAATTCATTGTATCAACAATTTTCCACATACCTCTGCAGCTAATAAACTCGGCACCATGTCCTCATTGGTTGAAAGATTGACGAGCAGCTTGAGGGATTGAAGCTTTAAGGCTAACAAATCGTAATCGACTAGCCGGTAAAGGTTGTGCAATGACGGACAAAACTCTTCATGCCAGTCGTTCCGGACCGCAACGTTTCCCAAGGTGGTCAATACAGCTTCAATAGTTTCCTCCAGACCATCCTCAGGTTCGTCCACGTATGACAATAACATGGGAATCATCCCCTGACAAAAAATATCAAATTAAATACATTGTCCTCACTAGCAAATCTTCGTAGTTCATTTTTAACGCATACAATTTCGAGTATAATGCAAATCAAAGGATTTTTTACCTTCATTTCTTTTTGGTTCTGATCATTCAGAGCTAGGTTGCCCAGTGCCCGAATGGTCGCTAACCTAATTTCACTTTTAGGATGAGTAAGGAGATTCTGGAGTCGAAGTAAACAGCCCGCTTCCCTCAAATTATTCTGATTCGTTTCTAAAGTGGCTAAATTGGCTAATGTAATTAATGCGCGTTCAAGTACACCCTCATCTTGAGCATACAACAAAGCCACAAGTGTCTTCGCTTCGTAAGTATCCATAGCACGGCCCTTCAAGCTAAGTTTCTCCAACTTTTCTTTCAGCTCATCCGTAATAGCTGCATCCTCCGAAGTTCCCGAAGCAGCATCTGGGCTCTTCTTAGCAATGGACTTCCGTGACCATCTTCGACGCACTGGTGATCCAATATCCGCTGGAACTAGGGAAAGGTTGTCAGAGGATCGACTTGCAATGAAGTGACGAATGTCCACTGGACTGAGGATTCTGGGGGAGCTCCATGGCGAGCACTAGAAGTTTCAATAAAAGCACAGTCAGCTTAAAATTACTCTCAACACATTGCATTACAAAAAGACCAGTAAAAATACTTAGACATTAAATTCGGTAAACTAAACTGAACCAAATGACAAAAAGTGAATGCCCCAAAAACTAATGAATTCAAAATAAATTGCTGTGAAACACTAACTTGAAGGCTTCTCGGGCCCAGGTGATGCCCACCCATTGTCAACTTCGATGGTCCACCTTGCAAGGCGAGCATTGTATCCGCAAAGTGACGAGCACGAAAATTTAGTTCTCTAATGCGCTCCTGAAATTACAAAAACCATTGTAGTGAACCATTGTAATCTCAAACCAGTCACACAGTATAATCTTAATCCCCTTTGATTTCCTTTAAACTATTTCCAAAATCCAAGTTTCTACCTGCACACTCAACGGCCTGAGAATCAATCCTGTCCCAGACGCATCCAAATTCCCCAAAAGTGCATCTGTCTGCGTGGTCTGACTCAGTCTTCTGAAGAACAACCTCGCTTCTCCTTCTGGATAGCTTACTAAAATTAAAATCAAACGATTACACATTTAATTTATCACTGAATTATCAAATGATGATACTTCCAAATTGGTATTTTAAATTGTGTCTCATACAAGCCCTTTACAACATATCTTACCATCTCCAATTCCCTCTCTCCTTCTCCTATGAAAAGCTGTTCTGACCACAGAGTAGCCAACATAAGCAAAGCCAGCAAAGATAGCCGAGCAGATTGCCACTTTGTTCACGGTCCGATCGGTTCCAGTCCCACTTCCGGACGCCATGACCTTCAGCTCTTTGAAAAATAACTGCAACTATCTTCAATCCAATAAATTCATCGTCGATAAAAATCTCAAGGAAACCTTCGTCTTTCCGAAATTGCTCTTCCTTCCTCTTTCTAATATCTTCTGGACATTTCTGAGCTCTTTCGATCTGCAAATACATACAACCCATCGTGGAAACCAAGCACAATAAGCCCAGATGCCCAGATTAACAAACACACCTCACTTAAAAACAAAATTCTGAAAAATCAAAGCAATTTTCAAAATTCTATATCTTTGTGAGGAAAATAATATTCATTAGTACATAATAATATTAAATCACTTACATTTATAACTCCACGTCCCGTTAACCCTCGTACATATAAAGCATGAGACCGGATCAAAATACTAGCACACTTGATACACTTGAAAATAGGTGCTAATGGCCGATAAATACTGCTTAACGGTTATGAAAATTATTGTATGAATTATTCCTCAATGGTAAACAAATAGAAATGAAATGTAAACAATTTTCAAGAGGAACTTCTATGTAACTTGATGGATTCGCTCATGTGTAAATTATTTGTTAACTAGATCAAGTTCAACCTGACCGTCCGATATTGAGTAGGTAACATACTCATACTCCGATCTAATTATGTATATTTCTTTGGATGAGATGAGACTATGAGACTCGTTAATATCTCAAGAGCCTGTCCTTTAAAACTAGGTTGCTCTTCCTTATCCGTCGGTGTTAGCTTTTGTAAAAGTATGTACCTGCAATGTATTTGGTATGAACAGAATCTGGGATGATGATATTGGGACACCTCAAAAACGGGAATGGGAGTGCGATTTAACAGATCAATATGTTCAGTTGACTCTTCCCTGCTACTGGTCATGTGGGAAACATTAGAGCGAATTGAGCCGGGAGACTCGAAGAAGGTTGAAGTCTCAACTCTCCCCAAGTGCCCAGCTCCATCATTTCCTGTATGGAATGGAGAAAGAGCTGTCAATGTCAAATTGTGCATTTTGCTTCACCTACCATTACATGTATATAATTACTTATACGTTAAGAAATGAATCCAGTTTATTAGGGAAATGAGTCGTCGATCGTCGATTGCTAATTCCAATATCTTCTACAAGTACTTATTATTATGTCTGCGTGCGCCATAAGTGCTTCTATACGGCAGTCCTGAGACCTACTAGAATTTTTTTGAACTGTGTAATAGCAAATGAAGGCGTATTGTGTTCAGAATTCCCGGATGAGAAAAAAGGACAGAAAATGTGGAATAATATGGGATAAAAAAAGCATGTGCCTCTAGGAATGATGATAAATTATTATCGATTCTCAAAAACGAAGTACATATTTTGTGAAGAAAAAATGGTTCAATATTTATAGTTGTAGTAGTTGTTTCAATATTTGTCAATACTGAAGTCCTATTTGCTCCTAAACTACCTAAACCAAAATAGGGAATGCCGTAAAAGAATAGGTAGCACAAATTTTTTCATAACTTTCCCGTAATGTTCTCCAAAATCAATAAATGTTTCCCTAATTTTTTTCTATTTCATTTGCATATCATTTAAGCTTCTAAAATCGACTCTTTCCCAAATCCTGAGCCAACAAAAATTCATAAGGTAAATATTCAGTATTTAACTCCTGTTGTGACCTTCACGCATTTTTGGGGTTAGTATTGCGTATGCGTTCAAAGACAATAAATCATTATCATTATCATAATTATTATCATTCATTTATTAAAGTATTCATTGCCAGAATATTTGGGCAGGCAAATGTGTCCGACTAAGTTTGATAAATATATGGGGGTTATTATTTGAATTTTCAGTCTCCTGTGGATTTCCCGCGCGATTTATGTCTTTTGTTGTTGTCAACCGCTCTCCAGTTCCACTATCCCGTCTGTGTCTGTGCTGTACTCCTGTCCCTGTCGGTTCGATGTCCGCTTTCATGGCATAGAGCATGTTGAAGGGCTCTGCCTGCACTCCCACTCCGTGTAGATCAAGCAGGAGATTCGTCTTTTTAAATTAATTATAAGGTTTAGGATTTAGGATTATTTTTATTTTAATGCTAAGGAATTTATTGACAGGAACAAGGAACAACAGTCCCTAGTATTTGTAATGTGTCTTAGCTGATATAGGACTTGAAGCTGTGTTGGATTTGACACAGCTTTTTTAAACCTATTCTTCGGAGTAACCCCCGCATTTTAAAAAGATTCGGTGACGATGAGTATACTATAACAGAAAAAGACGTATCGTACTTAAAAAAGAGTTTTAATTATTAAAATGTTAAGTGAATAAAACCTGTAAAATCCTGTACTGTGTAAACGTAATGAATAACACGACGTGACGTTTAGTTCATACCGAAATCGCATTATCCGATAGAATTTTCGAAATATTTTATTCTTGGAAGTGTAATTAATTGTGATTTTTATCAATGATAAACGTGTAACAACGGATTTTAGTTTTTAATACATAATCGTTCGCATTGACGAGAAACATAATATTTTGAATAACAACGTGAATCAGGGAACAATTCGAGTTTTACCATTTCGAGCAAAGCTTTTGTTTAGATATTTTAAGGGAAACATTTATTGGAGGGAACGAGAAAAGAATTTATTTATTAGTTATTATTACATTACGGGAATTATGTCTAAGGGGCTCAACGAGAGTATGGTTGGAAAAAGTAAGGGGAATGGGAACAGTAATAATCACGACGAAGTAAACAATGAGGGATCGGACGGGACGGTAATGGATGTTTTGTCAATTTTAAGTGATGTTAAGAATTTTTAACGGTATTTGTGCCATGAATTAATTGTTGCAATAATTCAGGCTCTGAATTTTTGTTTGCAGGACTCTACTTCTAATGGAAGCGCATCGACTTTGACGACGGGCACTGGAACTGAGAATAATACGAGTCGATCAAATACTCCTACTCTGAGCAATCAGGTCGGCCGAGCTTTGAAGAAAGGGAAAAGAGGGAAGCGAAAGCGTTGGTCAATGAGTGGGAAGAATAGTAAAAATTACTCCAATAATAGATTTAATTACAGGTAAATTTTCCTGTTTTGAATCCTTTTTTTCGATCAATTGTGACTGGAAAGCTGGAGATGTAATTAGTAATTGTTTCGTTTTGATTGAATTTGTTTAGCTGCATGGCTCGTGAAGATCATGGTCAGCCGATTTTTGGAGTACAGTTTCATCAAAAATTGAAGCCAGGTCAGCCGTTGATTTTGGCAACAGTAGGAAGCAATCGGGTTTCAGTTTACGAGTGCATTCCTGAGGGATCTCTAAAAATTCTTCAGGTTTATGCTGATCCTGACGTAAGTGATATTTTAGTTCATTAGCAAATACATGTCGATTTAGCAATAAGAAGCATCGGGGTCTGCTTTGATAAAAAAAATATTCGAAAATTCATGACTTGTTAGTTTTACGAAGGTTGGATTGTTTCGACACTTTCTACAAATTAAAGACACGAATTTTTTGGGGACAGTATTCACTGTGTTCAGATGTTTTGGCAGTGAATTGTAGACGCTACTATTGAAATGTTTGTACGAATGATTGTTTTGGTTTAATTATAATAGACGGACGAAAATTTTTACACTTGTGCCTGGACGGATGATTGGAAGGGTGAGCCATTATTAGCCGCTGCAGGAGCTCGAGGTGTGATCAGGATATTTTCAACGGCAGATGCAACATGTGTAAAGCATTACCTTGGTCACGGGCATGCTATCAATGACCTGCTATTCCATCCGAAAGATCAGAATTTACTTTTGAGTGCTTCCAAGGTAAAGAAAATGGAAGAAAATGTAGTAGTAAACAGTAAACCCCTATATAGTTTTAGGAGTTAAATGTATTTTAATATATTAGGACCACTCCTTGCGACTATGGAATATCAAAACGGACTATTGTGTAGCGATTTTTGGGGGCGTTGAAGGGCACCGAGATGAAGTTTTGGCGGCGGACATTGATATTGATGGCACTCGTATAGTTTCTTGTGGAATGGATCATTCTTTGAAAGTGTGGAAATTGAATAAGCCCGAGATAGAAGCTGCCATTCAATCTTCCTATACGTGGACCACTAAAACTATAAGAAACGGGGTTGTTCATGGCTATAAGCCGTTTCCTACTATAACACAGAATTTTCCTGAGTACTCCACCAGAGATGTTCACAGAAATTATGTGGACTGTGCCAAATGGTTTGGGGACTTCATTTTGTCCAAAGTAACCAGTTTAATTTTTTTATAATCGTCATATATTTTTATTATTACCACGCATAAAAGTTAAAACTGCATTAGCTGCAGTTTTAACTTGTATAATACTACAAACCCGTTGCTAATACCTGATTGTCATTTGATTTTTCAGTCCTGTGAAAATACAGTAGTTTGTTGGAAAGGAGGTAAAACCTTCCAGAAATGGGATGAGATTTCTCCTAATACTACGGAAACTACGTGAGTAACTGAGAAGTTCAATCGAAATAATAGTCTATTTTTACTTGATATTATTTAGTTTCGTATTTGAAATTTTTATTTACAATAATTTCAGTGTCATCCATCGGTTTGAAATCAAAGACTGTGAGATATGGTTCATCCGCTTCTGTCTTGACTTCCATAAGAAGAACCTTGCATTGGGTAACCAAAGTGGGAAGACTTACGTTTATGATCTCACAGCCAAGGAGCCAAGTCAGATAAAGTCGACTGTCTTGAGTCATCCAAAATGTGTCTCTGCTATTCGTCAGACTGCGATGTCCAGGGATGGATCAGTCCTAATTTGTGTCTGTGACGATGCCACAATTTGGCGTTGGGACATTATCAAAGATGATGAAGACACAGAGAATTAATTTATTCTACTTACGAACCGTAATTATTTGCGAATGCGGACTGACCTTTCAAAAATCTTGTTTTTTTCATTTTGTATTTGTATACATTCAGAAATTTTTGGTAGGCTTAAGTTGGTCTGTAGAGCGGAAAACCCCGTATTGTTATCTTCAATGATGGTTTGACTAACACATAATGATTTTGCTAAGAATTTTTTTATTTAAACTGTGCTCATCATACTTGTAATTGCTTTGCACTTTTTTCACCCAAAAATAGCCAATTAATTGTAAGAACAAATATCTTTAAACTGTTATTCTAAAAGAATCTTCATTTCATAAGATCATTGGTGATTGGAATAGTGTAGTCTACACTGTGTAGATAGGAAACTTTTATTCGTCAAATATCAGTACTTGTGGTGTTGGCCTAAATAAAAAATGTAGATAATTTTTCTTGTGTGTATGTTTTTAGCGTGTGGGAATTGCAGATAATTATATTATGGTTATGTTATGCCAATATAAAGTAAGTATATCCTCTACATATTATTTACTATTATATAGTATCTGTGGCTTTATAAACTTATATTCTGGAACTGTTGTCGGAAAAAATAAACATAAAAATGGTTTATGATTATTTGGGCTATTATTTCATAAAATAAATTTTCACATCCGTCATCACCTGTGTACGATGATTATGTAAAAAATATGTCTGTTCGTTAACGATATCATCTTTATTCTGTTATCTTCTATAGCTGTCTTATTTCCAAGGCTAGTTTTTAACACAATTTCATTCACATGCCAGAATAATGTTGTGCTGAAGTGAAACATTATTGCGTGGGTGGGAAAATTCTGCTGTATAAATGCAGGAGGAATTGTAGTTTGCAAAAATAGTCTTTCTGGAGAAGCAGTCTGAAAAAAATGAACTCCTTCATCAATCCTAGAGCAGTTATAGTGCTAGGCCTAGTTCTCAACTGGACAATATTTATTTTAGGCAAGCCATGCAAGCGTTCCTGCAATGACGGTTGGACACAAACTGTGAAAGAGGCTGAGGATTCTGTATACGGCGATGACTCTTACATTTGCCATTCCTGTGTTAATAATTGCGTCAGGGAAAAAATGGGTAAGAAACATTTGTAATAAATATTTTTGTCAGCATAATTATTTAGGATTCCCAAAAACTTTGCAAAAACTTTCAACCAATTTTATTGTATAAAAATATGTTAGGCTTCGGATGTCTTTGTATCGCAGCATTTTTTAATCTATAACCATCGTGAGTAGGGCCATGAATTCCTCAAATTATGTCTATTTCGTAACCGCCTAAATTGAGAGCAAATTGCCCAAATAAATCCTTAAATATTTTGGTGTCATTTTTCTTGTGGTAATTTTCGAAAATATATATAATTATTGTCATTTTCTCAATGCACAGGAGACAAATTTGGATCGGATTTCAACGTGTACAAAGCAGACTGCGATGAGAAGAATGCCTACTATGTCTGGTACTTCGGCACAGCCATGCCACATTGTATGGATGAAATCGGTTCCTCAACATGTCAACAACAGATGAAGTTCTCATGTGGTTATGATTTCAAAAACATGATAAAATCTTCTGGCAGTGACTCGTGCAACTGGAAGGATTCCTGCAAGAAATGGGGATTTGACAATAAAAAGTTTCAACCCGAGGATCCTAATTGGGAGCCGTATACGGATAAAAAATAATTTAAAATAAATTAAGTGAGAATCAAGCAAATGTTTTGTTTGGAAAACACGACATTTCAAACGACTTTACTCAACATGTCTTAAAATCTTAAGCACAATTATACCCAACTGTATTATTCAAGTTTATTTAAAACTTACATGTTACAAAACGTGGTACGCTCATTTCAGGATTTCAGATTTTTTATGGACCATTAAAGCTAGCCGATTTCAAGGAAAAATATAGGTTTAATGTCAACTAAATGTCGTAGAATCCTTCGCATATATTGGACTTAATTTATCAGTAGGGTTGTAGGGTATTAGTCGCGTTTTGCACCGAATTCCATATTTTGTCTTATATACTACATTATTATGCACGAAATTATAGCTATGGGCAACGCGATAAAATTTGATCCGGTAATCCGATGCGTCCATTTGTGAATAACGATGATGCGGCGAATTCATTATCTGATGCATTCAAAATTGCGAACGTTGTGAGCGTTTTCTGTAGATGGAACCAACATTTCGGCCGATGCGATACATAATTTAAGCATTAACTAAACATCCAACATTTTGGCCAATGCGATGTGAGATTCTTTGAATGACGCAATCAAAATGTTTCCATCCTATGCTATGTAACAGAATTTTTAGGAGACGCAACCAAATTACCAAAACGTTCATTGTTGTACACTTGGCTTTGATTTTGATGCAGCAGAAGATGCCTTAAGAATGACACTATTTACATTCACTACACACTTCACGCAAGTATTCGAATTTACGTAAACGTGCATCAGTAGCATTTTAGTCAGTTTTCTGGTTACTATAAAGTAAAAATGAGAAATTCCTAAGAAAAGCAAAGCAAGTCCCTATCACCACTCTGAAAATTCCACATCTCAAATCTCAATGATGAGCAAAAACGAACTTCGTAATCTTCAAGACAGTGGAAGATAATTAGCATACGCACGCACATGCTCAGTTCTGTTGGAATTGCACGTGCACCTTCCCGTTTGGGATGATTCGCGGTGAAAGTAAAACTAATAATAATAATTATCTAACAATAAGTACGTACCTATATAATAGGAAGAACGACGCGAGCCGGAGGAAGAGTCGCGACAATATTTTATTGCTGACGAATGGGTTTTGTAAGTTTGTAAATAAAATCAAAAAAAACTTTATGGCTAGGGCTAGGGCTCGCAACAAAATCTGATACTCCGAAGAAGCACGTGTGACGTTGCTATACATATACAGGCGAGTTTAACTACGTCAGTTCCTTTACGGAGTTGGTTTTTTCTTTAATCGGTCAATCATTGATCAAGTAAAAATTAATAATTTATTGTTATTCCTGTAT
This sequence comes from Spatulosminthurus flaviceps, assembly GCA_034693705.1. Classification (NCBI taxonomy): domain Eukaryota; kingdom Metazoa; phylum Arthropoda; class Collembola; order Symphypleona; family Sminthuridae; genus Spatulosminthurus; species Spatulosminthurus flaviceps. The sequence continues at coordinate 5,172 of JAQFXU010001887.1, read as the reverse complement.
ACAATCACAGAATCACACAATACACTAGAGTTGTAGTCGTATCATTTAAGAGTGAGCATCCCCGTGAAATCCAGTCGAATAATTGCTACCATTAAATGTGTTAACGCCGTTTCTGTAACGCAAGTGTTTTAACATTGTTAAGTGTTCCTAATAATTAATTAAAAAGGGTGTAATTTACTAATTGGGCGTGAAAATACTTCAACCATTGGAATATTGATTTTTTTCTAATGTTATTTTGTAAATAGGCAAAGAACAAGATTCTAAGGAATTGAAAATTGAACATGAATACGAGCATGGAATCGGAGCCTTGGGTTTGGGAAGATGCTTTGAAAGAACATTCCCTTGCTGCGCCTGTGAACGTGATCAGACATGTAATTTGAAATTTTAGTTGGCTAATAATGTATTATTGTTCTTGAAATGGATATGATTGCATTGTGCGAACTTGCTTCCGCTTTATAAGATAATGGTTTTTGTAATCAATGAATGTAAATGTTTTTAAGGCTCCTCTAAGTGATATGTGGAAGTGGCTGTCGATGAAAGGGACGGTGGGGGAAGTTCGGTTGGCGGAAGTGCCAAATTTAGTTTCGGAAGATGATCATGTGGATTTAGAGAAGGAGCCGAACTTGATGTGGCCTGTGGAAGTGGTGGGAGGAGCGGGTATATTATTTTGTGAGTAAGAGTATGGTGTAAAGTGTATTATTCAATTATAAATTGGTGTTTTATTCGAAAGGTTACTACGTCAAGATCCGATTTATGGGATATCCAGAAGGAGATGAGAGGGTGGACAAGAATCAGTACTGGGTTCATTTTAAGATACTCAAAGTTCTTAACTATGGAGCAAATAATGGTTTAGTTGGGGTACCTCCTTGGCGTGAGTGTATTAACAGCTTGTTAGGATGATTTAAGTTTATAGGAATGAATGCAGGTTTTAAAACAAGTTGTAATATTGGAAGTGCTGTTGGTTAGTCTCGGAAATCCTCCTAAGACTTGGGATGCTAACTAAGATTTGCTTTGTGAATTCTTGAAGCTATCGACAACAATTCAGCAGTTGAAGTTCTCACTCGCCTTGTTAATGGCCAAGTTGGGAAGCTGGGTGCGAGTCCTATCATTCAGCCATTGGTTGATCGGAGCTTGAAAACTCGGTAAAAACGATATTTTGTATGTAACTAAACTTATTATTATTATTTATTATAATACAAGGTATCTTTAGTTATCGGCGTTTTCTGGGTTTAGATGGAAGGTGGGGCAACCAGTAGAGACTTTGGATAAAGATTGCGTGTCCCGCATGCGGTTTGGCTACGTTGGTAAAACCATGGGGCAAAGGGTTTTCGTACGATATTGGGATCCTCCTTTTGGAAAAAATTCTGGTATCATATTTGGATCTTAAAATTTTTTTAGTATGTTTTTTCATGAGTTCCAATATTTGTCCAAAGGTTTGACAAAGACTTTGCTGCAGATGGTTACTGGGTACATGCGGATTCGGACCAGCTCAAACTCCCTGGTTGGAGCGCTGCAGTGGGTATGCCTATCTCTGCCCCCAAAATGAACGAAAAAAGAATTGCTTTGACGGAGGAAGAGCTTGGGGTCCCACCACCAGCACATTTTGAGATTGAACGCCTTATGATTTTCGAAATGGTAAACCCCGTACAGAAAAACGAATTAGTTGTCGGCCAAGTGACGGCAGTTACGAAGCGAGGGTTCTTTAAAGCCACCATAATTAGCCCAGTGAGTGAAGATGATTTAAAAACTTACGCGAATGGAAAGAATGAGTTCTATTTTCATGCAACCTCTCCAGTCATTTTCCCTATTGGGACTGCTCGTCAATTTGGTTTGGAAAGTGACCTTCGAAAACCGATACAACCAACTGAATTTTGCAAGCCATTGCCCATCCCACCAAAAAAGCTGGTAAAGAATCAATTTATTCAGTAAATTTATTCAGTATTTGCGTTAGTGTAAATTTAGAATGAGTTGATCATATGATGCAATATTGGTAGTTTCAGTGGCGTATTTAATATTTTATAACGAAGTTTTTCTCAATACTGCAGGAAGATCAGCCAAAATTTTGTCAAGGAATGTACGTTGAAGTTGTGGACTCCAACGTTACTGATTTGATGTGTCCAGCTAGAATTTTAAAAATTCTTGGCCCCTATGCTGTCCGAATCCGGTTTATTGGCTGGAGCTTGGATTATGATCAGTGGAAACCTTTAGACTCCCTGGATATTTTTCCAGTTGGCTGGTGCGAATTTGTAGGACATCCTCTCACTCCTGCAGGAACTATGGACGAAGAAGAATCAGAATTTCAAATTGAGGAAGTTTGTGGTCTTCCTCCCAGCAATACAGCTCCTGTCACATCACCGTCCGAATCTTTCGAGAAACTAAAAAACCGGAGGAAGTCTACTCCAAAGAAATTAGTTCAAGAGGTCAGAGTTGACGATGAAGCTCCTCCTTTAAAAAAGATAACAACCATAAAGCCCAGCAATGCTCCTATGAAAAGGAAAAGTAGCAGTCTTCGAAAGGTTAAAAAAGAATCTTCAGAATCAGACGATGATCCTCTTCGAGCATTCCCTGGGAAACTAAAGAAATCGGGCTCGAAGAAAAGCATTACTTTGATAACTCCTCCCAGGATGGCGCCGGAAAAAGCAGATTCGAAATCCGTCCGACGATCTTCGCGCTCTCGGGCTGCTCCTGAATTTTTTGGGGAGAATATTCAGCGGAGGAATTCTCGCACCAAGTATTTGGAATGACAATTCTATGGGAGCTAATCATTGTTGTTGTTCTGCTCCGATTGTCACATATGAGATGACCTCACGTTGTCTGTAATTATTATTGTGTTCACAAAAATGGATTTTGTAATTTTCTTAGTTCGAATTTTGAATTTTGGCTCTCTAAATTTTGTAAATGAAAAAAATATTAATTGCTGGAGTGCACAGAGGTTTATTTTTAAATCTTGATTAGGTATTTCGATTTTGATTAATTACAGATCTCATTTTTATAGACATTGACTTATGTGTAGTAAAATAAAGGTGATTTCTGCAGAACATCGTAGGAATTTTACTGTGAGGGTCACGCACAAATTTAAACGGTTTATTGTCGTATTAAGAAAATCATTGATATATTGTTTTGTAATTTTAGTTAATCTCCTCTTAGGCTCCTTAGGGAACTCACGCTGTGATTACTCATAAGTGTCCTACGACTCCTTGAGATACTGGTACTCATAGCGGGAAGTATGGGGGAAATATTCTTATGAGTCGTAGTGAGCAAATAGAGGAACGCTTCGGAGCACCTGGTTGGTGGTAGACATTGCCCGCACACTTGGATCATTAGCGGATCCATCCGGACTGCCTCACGAAAGTCGTCATAAGTGATTTGACCGTCCATGTTGACATCTAGCTTCCGCATTGCAATTTCCACAAGATCTTTGACGCTATCGTTAAGTTCGTCCTTATCCAGGATTCCTCTTCCTGGCCGGAGGGACCCGTCTAGGCACATAAAGAGCTCCTCTCGGGCCAAGGATCTATCACCGTTGACGTCATACACATCGTAACAAAAGGTAGTAAGTTCCTCTAGGCTCCCACGCATCATAGTTGAGAGGCATCGAATGAACTCGTCACCGTCCACCTGCATTACAAATATTCGGTGGCCGAAGGGTTTTCAGTTTTTGACTTATTGGCTTCGATACAAAAAATATTATGTTTCAAGGAAATCCATTGTACAAACTAAACATATGTACAGATTCTCTACCGAATTTCGGTTTTAACCACTTCAATGGTGTCACTCATTGATGATACAAAACCTTTCGATATTTTCTATGCAGAACTGCTGGTCCCGATTCGAAGAATATAATTTCCAATGCATATTATTCTCAGTTGAGAAATATCAGTTAAATAATTTAAGTTGTATCAGAACTTACCACCCCATTATCGTTTTGATCAACCACCCGAAAAATCCGATCTAGAATGAAAGTATCGCATATTCGTAATGCTTGAAATAAAAGTCCTCGAAATTGCATCCTATCCAATGGTGAATCGTCCATTAGGTTCGCGTGTATCTTAAGAAGAGCAACGCACTAAAAAGGAGTATGAAGGAACAGAATTAAGTACTGCAGAATACAGAATCAAGTGATAACCAGAGAAGATTGGTTGTACACAAAATCGGATCGAATAAAAATTTTTGATAATTACTTCTTGCTCATTAAAATGAGTCTCAATGCAGAGAGACCGCGCCCTTTCATGATATTCCTGCTCCTTCGCCAAGTGCGCTTTCCCAAGTATTGACGCCCTTTTCCTCATAGTTTCTGCAACAGTTTAGGTAACTTCAGGGCCCAGTTCCAATTTTTTATTGAACGTCGGTTCCACTCCAGAGGGACAAAGTTATAATTATCCGCATAAGTTATTAGTTATCCCAGTTATTAATAAAACTAATTATTGACTTCGATTGTAGCATTAAAAGTGCGTCGCCGCGCCGGTCGCCGTGATTTTAATTAAACCATAAATCATCTTATTTACTAAAAGCTTCATCGTCGGGATGATGATGATGATGATGGGGTTCGTTCTTATGTACATTACATGTCTGTTGTAAAGCGCAAACAGCAACGTTCTGATTCTATTGGTTGTTTTTTAATCAAAGTTGCAAAGAATAACAAAAAAGTGATAATTTTATTATTATTACTTTTTTTGCTTGAAAACAAGCTACTGTACTGAGAACGTTTCCATCAGCATCTGCGGGTGGCCTAATTACTTGTATTAACTAAAAGCTTCGTCTGGATGATGATGATGCATTGTGGCTTGTAGCAGACGTACATGCACATTACATGTTGTAAAGCGCAAACAGTAACGTAAATTCTATTGGATATTTTTTACTCAAAGTTGCAAAGAACGACAAAAAAGTTATAATTTTATTATTACGAATGACGAATGCGTTTTGTCTGACTTGCAAGTTTTAGAATTTTCAACTTTTGATAAAAATGATAAATAATTGCTTGCTAAAAATATAATCATGGCATGCATGCGTTTGCTCACCCCTTAAAAAATACATTTTAGCCTATTTCGAAAGTTATCCTAAAATTTTTACGAAGATGCGTTTTTTTATGACTGGCAAAGCTTTAGAATTTACAACTTTTGAAAATTCGCTTGCTTAAAAAAGAATCTAGGTATGCGTTTGCTCACCTCTCCA
>JAQFXU010001886.1:0-24604 GCA_034693705.1 Spatulosminthurus flaviceps | reverse complement strand
CCCTAGCTTTCTTGGCCATCCCCCTTTATTTTCACCCACTTAAAACACTATCCAACAAAAAATTGGACCCCAATTCGTTTTTACTCACCAATCCACTAAAAAATTTGTATGGATCCTCTTTCTTGCATAGAGTAAACATAGAGAAAAAACTCAGGTACCTGGACCGACCCCTTGTCCAAGTGCGGTAATTGGTATGTAATTTATATGTACATAGTGAGTAAAAGTATAAATTAAATTTGTGAGTGAAGGTACATTATGAAATTCTCAGTGTTCCGGATTATCATCAACGTACAAAGAGCATATCGTCGGGTAAAGTCCAAAAGGCGCCATAATTTTCGTAACGTTATGGGAAAAACAAAATTATAGCGCCTTTTGGACTTTACCCGACGATATGTAAACATTTTCATAAATACCATTTTCTTTTACCAGCCAAAAACATAAAATTGAAGGAGAAATAGCATGGTATTTTTCTCTATATTTTTTTAATTACTAAAAGAACCGATGGGCTTTTTACAGGAGTAAAGGTTGGGAGTTTGGGAGTATTATTGGTATGGTTGAAATGATAAAAAGGAAAAATTTCCACACTTTGTTTACACACACTCTCAACAGGCTTCACGTCAAGTGTGTGCGTGAACTGAACACTTTATGGTTCTATTTACTTTACGACTGGCTCTCTCTCTCTCTTTCTACGGAAACGTGGGGGCCAGGAAAGTAGTAATTATCGATAGAAAATTCCGCGATTTCCTGTGGGACGCACCTATTACTGCCAGCATTGTAAGTACTTGCATTGATTATAATGGTCAAAGGATTGGACAAACATTGTCATAACTACCACAACAGTTGCTGATAATGGCCCATGTTAACATCCATTAAGTCATCCTGTGACCTTTGGGGGAAATGAGATTCTGAGTTTCCGGAGCCCTACAAAATCCTAGCTCTAGTTCCATTCTCTAAATGTCCACTTAAATACTACACCACCAATAATAGTGAGAGTTGGAGCTAAAATACCATTTAGTACATCCTCAATTTTTGTCTTCACACATGTTTTCCCTATCCCTATTCACTTGCTTAATTTCCTTTGAAATTTGACCCTCCAAATTTTTTTTTGCATCTCAATTTCCAATTATAAATACGGATGGAAAAATATGTACACACAATAATTTCTCATACACCACGATATTATATCCAAGGCGTCATAGTTCCCTCAAAAACGCACAAGTTAAATTGATATTTTTCACCTCCTTCGGTTCCATGGAGCTCTGAAAATCACAAGATATTTTACCTTTCAAGAGATCTCTGTCAAACTTTCGTCACCAGAACTACTGCAACACACTTATCAATGATTGACTCTCTCACTTACTTGGCAGTGAAAAAAAATGCATGGAGTAAAAAAAAAAAAGGTTGCAGTCTCTGCCTTAGGCATCTTTTTTGGCTCCTGCCTGCCTCTAATAGCATCTGAATGAGATGAGATGAAAGACATGACATGATGGAAGCAGAAGGGGAAAATAGCCTATTGGCTCCTTGTATTCATTTATAGCTTGAATTTCCTCACGCTGCATGGAGAAAGTATATAGAGGACTTGAAGGTGGAGAATTCTCAAGGACTCACTCTTCTCAATTTCTCATATTTTTTTATATTTCTATAACCTAACCTCGAAACCCCGGAAACTCACATATAAAAATCCCTCCTATTCTTATAGTCACTTCATATCCACGTTAAATACATATACGACATCCTATATAATAATTATATATTGGAAATACTATGGTAGGAACTTCTATCGCGTGTAGTAGGAAAGAACGTAAAGAGAAAATAGCTCCTATCCATCCCCCTGTATAAATTATGATGAAAAAGCCTGTGTGTAAGTCCCAACTACCAATAAATATGTATATTTACAATTTATCATGTAAAAAAACTTCCCTATGCATTTATACAGGGGGAAATTCAAATACCCCCGCTCTCTCATATAGCTGACTGAGTCACTGCATATGAGGAGAGATGTGAAGGATAAATGGAGATAGGATGTGACTGGGCAAGGTCGGATTTGGCGTAAAAATGACTCTTAGAAAAGGGAAAAATTGATTGGTGTACACACCCCTTTGGAAGCATTCTTCCGCCAGTTGCAGATGACATTTACGACTTGGTTGAGCAAAAGATCCCAATATCACATGTCAGATGCCAATGAACTGTCGAGTCAGTACTCAATAATACACAATTTATTAATGTCTTATAATATATCCACTTGACTTGGACCTGCTCAGGCGAGCTCCTCCAGTTTAGTTCAGCTCATGCAAGTTTAACTCATCCCTAACTGTCTCACTGGATTTATTCTGGAAAAATCCCCACCTTTTCAACAACAACAACAACAACAAGAGCAACCTAAATATTTTCCAACAGACTTTCTCTCCTTCCATGATTTACCATCATGTCTAAGTTCACACCATTTCCAAACAATGCACAAGGCAAGTTATTGACGTGTAAGTTAGCTCCACTCTTCCTTTTAGCATTGTATTGCCTAATGCACCGTTTGTATTCAATATTTCAGCATTAAATACATGCTAGAGAGTCAGGCTGGAGAGAGAAATGTGTATGTATGTATAGGGATTCGCTTGTTGTTGTTGTTGTTGTTGTTGTTGTTCCTCATGATAAAGGAGAGGTTGAGAAAGAGGGAGTTTTCCAGAGCATGAGGAGCAGGAGGAGGAGGAGGAAGAATTGGAATGTATAAAAATGTTAGACTTTTGTAAATGTTTCTCCAAGATGATATCCTAGAGATGATGGTAATGGCTTGGTAAGAGGAGAGAGGAGCATTGGCAGAAGTACCATATGGAGATAACGGAGAAAGAGAGGCACTGAAGGAATTCCACAAATGTGCTTGAAATCATCTCTTTCTCCTCGTACTAAAGTGAAATGATCGATGATAACCAGGAGTCGTGGAATAATTCAGGGAAAGGAGAGAGAGAGAGAGAGAGAGAGAGAGAGAAAGTGAAAGAGAGTGAAAGAGAGAGAAAAGAGGAAGTTCTGGAGAACGTGAGTAATATTTCTTCCGTTTTGGTTCATATTTTATCCTTGACGTAAATTAGACATTCGCTTGACTCTTCCAGTTGTAAGGACTTAGTAAAATCACCATACATCAATACACACTATCATTTGTAAGGGATTGTCCAATAGGACTTTTACTCTTATTCCCATCATGTTAACACGGCAATGTGTCTATAAACCATCATCTCCTGCATTGTGTCTCTCTACTACAATTTCACCTTCCTCATTTCTCTCTCTCTCTCCCTCTCTCTCTCTCTCTCTATACGATTTCTCACTCATTCTTCTTATCACAGAGAGGTTAGAGTCAACAAGATGAAAAAATACTTGAACAAGACTTTCTCTCTCTCTCTCTCTCAATTCAATTTCAAATGTGCTCTCGGCTTCTGTACAAGTCAACCTTAGAATTTTTCCATAAACTTCCATATTTTTTTTCTCTTTTTCTTCCTTCTCTCCTTCTGACACATGAGCTTCTCCTCTTGCGTCTTTAAGTGCAATGTGTCAGTTCCGAGAGAAAATGTATTTCCTTTGTTCCACCAACTTTTGTCACCTATTTTGAGCATTTCTTCCTTCACTTTTGGGAAGATTTGTTCATTCTTTTATGTAGAAATTGCTAAGACCTCCAACAAATACAAAAAAAAAGTTTTTTCACCTCATTCCCCTAAAATCTCACATATAGCTTAGAATTGAAAGCTAATGGTTTAGATATATGAAGTAGAAAAATACTATAGAAAAAAATTGCTCCCTTTTTCTTTATCCAATTAACCTTGAAAAAAAGGAAATTGATTTATTAGGAAATGGGATTTTTCCCTATTTTCTCTTTGTTTCCCATATCCGAGAAATCCAAGGGAGATTTTCTAAAGCCTCTTTTTTTATCTACCTCATTTATAATGAATGGTATGAAATCCATAGTTTTTCTTGTCCAGGTAGAGAGAGAGAGAGAGAGAGAGAGAGAGAAAAGAGGACATACATATAAAAGGCAAGATAACTGCAGTAGTAATTACAACTGCACACAATGAACTACTAAAAGTAGATAACGTGCCCCCAACGAAAAAGCTATCTTTCACTGAGTTACTGTCTCGGTTTTTTATTCGGAACGTGATGTATAATTTGGGAAGGATGGTCAGACGTGTAATGAAAGAATGGGATGACAGCGGGGAAGAATAGGGAAAAGGTACGAGGAGAGAAGGAACGTGTGGAGAACCATGCATTTCCTCACATCTAATTTGATCAGAGGTGGAAATCAACGTTAGCTGTTACTCATATTGGATCTCATGTGTTTGAGTTGTTCTAGCCTCTCTACTCTCTCTCTCTCTCTCTCTCTACCTTCTATGTACATCCACACACTCTGGACGGAGAGAGAGAGAGAGAGAGGATGAGGGAAGAGAAATGAGTAAATGGTTTCCCTCCTCTCGTCTCGTAATTTAATAATAAAAATATGTAGCCCATTTATTTGTGGTAGACCCCAGGCATATTGCTCTTTCTCTTTCTCAACCGTCCGTCCGCCGTCCTTCCTATTCACCGCCCACAGAGCTAAATATAGAGGAAAGAAAAAAGTGAGAGAGAGAGAGAGAGAGAGAAAGTGAGAGAAAAAAGAGTTAGTGGAAAATGAAACAAAAGTGGCTGAACAAAATGTATTTGACCAATTTTGATGTAGAGAATTTTTTGAGCCCTTCTAGAATTAATGTTACTATCCATTTTGGGCAAGGCTCTTGTTTTTCTAAGATGGTAGTTGATGTTGTGTCTACATGAAACTATGAAATCCCCCCCCCTCCTTTACACTATAACTCTTGAAAAATGGATAAAGTTGGAACAGGGGAAATTACCTCCTATGAACCTTACAACCAACAAAGCCAAATAAATAAAGAAGCCAGGGCTCTATTCATTTTTAAATCCAAAATGAACCAGTTACTTCCTAGCTTTCCTTTTTTAACTTTCTCTCTACTAATACATACATATAACATGTACATACATAAATATTCTGGCACATCACATGTTCCTATATCACGATACATATATACATATATATGTACATCGTAGTATGTACTATAAAAAAAAAAAACAAAAAAAAATCTTCAAGTGGGATTACAGGCATTCACTGCCCCATAGTCTATAGTATGAGCATTTTTTTTCTTATAAAGATATTATTATGGAGAGCTCAAAGGGAAAATCTCGTAGTTTAGATATCGCGTGCCTTTATATACATTCCTTTACTACTACGTGCTACTATTCTTACGAGAGAGTCTCTACTCCAAACAATAACTTGACTACGCTCTCTTGCTTGCTTGCTCTATATAATCAATTATGATTACACTTTTCTCTTCGTTCTCTCCTTAGTCATTTATTTAAACAGTTTACCTCACCTGGCTCCTTGTAACTTGTTTCTTTTTATTTCTTCTCTTTCTTTTTCTTTCTTTCTTCCCTCCCCCCTCGTCTACCTTAATGTACACACTTTATGTATGTATAAAGAGCGTGAGGTATGGAGAGAGAGAGAGAGAGGTGAAAGAAGATTAAAGTTTTTCCCACCACTTTAGTTTAACATCATATCCTAAAAGAATTTCCACCACTTACAATTTAACCTGAAACGTGTTTATCAAAAGAATTATATTTTTCTTAAGTAGAAAGTTTCATAATGTTTCTTTCTCTCTCTCTCTCCTACCCAACTATTTTTTATACACAGAGTCATGCTTACAGAGGGCCTAAGAGAAAAAAAATCTTGAGGACATTTTCCCCCTGCACACATGCGTTCCCTCACAATTAAATTCTTTCTTTTCATTTCGTATTTATAAACTTCCTCTCTAAAAGTCCCAACTATTGACTATGAACTGTGAGAGAGAAAAATTCTAGGGGGAATGGACGTATGAGGGAAAGAGGAGAGGATTTTCCTTTGTTTTGCATGTGGATTGTCAAATTTTGGCGAGGAGTTTTTTCCCTTTTTATTATTGTGTACAAAAAATAAAACATGTAGGTAAAGTAGAAACTAAACAACTGTGAAAAGTGTGAGAGAGTGTAGTAAAGTCCGAGGAGGAAACTCCATATGGGATTTTTGATGACTGACAGAGAGCTATTAAATATACAGGGGATATGTTCCAATGGTTCTTAAGCCCCATGGAAGGTCATGAAAATCCATAGGAATCGGAAGTTTTTCCCACATAGTTAATCCCTCCTTCTTTGTTCCTCTTGTATTATCAGTCTCACAATCAGTTTTGCCAGGGAGTGCTCTTACTAGTTTATAAGTGTATAAAATAAGAAAATAACACAACACACATTTTACTTGTGCTAAAAGTCTGGATATTGTTGGTTAGGGGTTGTATAGGGAACGTAGTAGGGAAAAAATTTTGTGGGGAGCGTGTATAAAGAAATCAAATATTAAAAAAAAGTGTCTGATTCTTATCCGAGAAGAATTAAGTGGCTAAAGACCCAGGGCAAAGTAAATGGTTCTTAGTTCAAGGTATATTCAAGGAGAATTCAATAAGGGAAAAAAGCTATGAGATTTCCCTTTCCCTAATCGCATGTTCTTTTCCTACCAAAATGTGTGAGGAATGAGGGGAAATAGCTAGAATTAACCTGTCTATAGGAAAAGTGGCGTAGGTTCCTACAGAGATTTACCATATTGTATGGTTACATAAAAATACATGTAAATACATACATAAATAGTAGGTATATACCATAGCCTACTATTTAGCGTGTCTCTCTCCTCTGTTTTTCTAACTTAAAGTTATTAAACTGAGGGAAAAAGTCCTCTCTCTCTCTCTCTCGTGCTTTAAACACTCCCATAGAAATTGAAATTGGGACATGCTCAACCTTACAGAGGAAACATATTCCTATTTAATATGCATAATTGCCTATGTTTCTACTATGATTGTCTACATACATGTATATTCCATTTAATAGTAATAATAATAATAACAGAGTAACATCTGACTATTTACGCACACGTCAATACCTCGTACTCGCACATATGACTCACAAGAGGAATGCCGTCAAGAATTTCAGATCAATTTACTATTCAAAGAGTTGAGTGAAGAAAGTGAAATAGGGGAAGAGAGAAAGGGAGAAAGTTAAAGGGAAATTGAAATGCAAAAAGGATCAATGTTTAAATAGTGTGAATGTACACACACACACACACACACATATGAATCTATACTAGACTACTTTCTATATGTACAGGAGTAAATGGGATTTTATAAGGGGGCCACAAAATTTCAACCTTTCACTTTCACATTATCCTTTCCCTACAGTATAACAATATATCCTTTATTTAAACATTGAATGCACGGGGTTCTTGGGAACCCTCAATATAGTTTCCTATATTGATTTTCAACACACATAATCCACCTGTTTAAAAATTGAGAAAATCAAGTGTAAACTCCAGATGAGAGCATGGAGCACTTGGTATCAGGGATCTACAGAAACAAGGCACACCGTTCCATTAACATTTCTCCACATCTCTTTTGTATATGTTGGAACTACGAGAAGAAATTCTTGATTCAGATTTACAGTCTAACTCAAGTTGAGTCGGGAAAAATCTCTCTCCGTGGGGGTACAAGTGTCCAGGAGTGAGGGAAAGAAATGAGAAAAAAGGAAAATTGAGAGGCTATGGAGAAAACATACTTTCTCCTCCTCCTCCTCCTACCAGATCTAAGAGAAAGAGAAGGCATGAGAAAAAATATCCTGAGGATGAGATTATGAGACAAATTCCAAGGGAAATGTCAACTCCGTCTTAAAAAGAAAGTATTATTTTTTAGAAGGTCATTATGGATGTAGGAAGGAACTTTTGTGGTAAAAGAAAGTATAATTAATAATGTGGGTCTTTTTGCCTTAGAAAAGAAAAAAAAACGTACTTGTAACTTTTCCTCTCTCTCTCTCTCTCTCTCTCTCTCAAATGTTTTCCTTGAGGAACCACACTTGAATCAAACCTTTTAGCGTCAATAGTTTGAAAGACGGTATAAAAGCTTGTTGAAAGTCTAGTCAAGTCCTGTCATGCTGACACTTGACGTAATTTCTTATGTTAAGGAGAGAAACTCCACTAGAAAACCACTCACTTGCTACGTATTCTATTGACGAGCTCAAGGAAACATTTTTTCCCCATTGACCATTCCATTATGTATTTTGTCCCTTATTTTTTTTTCATTTTTAAAAAACTTGTCACATTTTCTCAACAATTCCCACTTTACTCATCCTTCAATTATTATCATTGACTCTGGAACGGTCTTTTTTATTTTTAATAGGAAAACTCCTCCCTTAATGGCCATTTGTACTCATTTGTACTCACAAAAATAACCATCGTGACCTTTCAAATTCCCCAAAATTTCTAGCAAATATTTTAGAATCAGACAAATTCTCACAATTCATTTCCCCATCATCTCCTCCCTCCTCTCTCACACTCATATTTACTGTAATAAGCCAGCACTTTTATTTTTAATAGAGAAAGTCATAGAAATTTGTAGAAAAGTAAAACACAAGTTTACAAATGAGATTTTCTACAAATCCCTCCATCTGCTTGGTTGTAAATTATTTATAATTTCTATTTCCTCATCATCAAGTCCACAGAGAGAGAGAGAGAGAGAGAGAGAAAGAGAGGGGTTTTGTGGTTGTATATACAAATACTTAGTTTGTCCGACATTAAAAGCTCGAATATTTTTTACAGTTGGGACATTTAACCTTTAAACCATTTCCTCCCTATCTATTTTTACACAGAACAAGCATTTTGCTACATTATTCAAAGGCTGAGCCTAACTAGGAAACTGGGTTCTAATATTTATTTACATTTTGCAAATAATGGGGTACCTCTTTATATGGGGAGCTTCCGGTCTCATAAAATCCCTTTTTGAGGTTTTTAGTCTCTCCTTTTTCTTGCCTATTCCATCCCTCTCTCTCTCTCTCTCTCTCTCTTGTCCATTCCTAACCTGGCTGGCTACCACATTAAAATTCACTCTCTCCTCTTAAACTTTGTCCTTTACCTTTCTGTAAACCATTCATCCGCTATAGATACGACTGTGTACATCTATTAAACTATATAGGTTCATGGCTCAAGAGAGTAGCTTTAACAGCAATGTTGTTTACATGCACTCACTGGAAATTCTCTTTGAGGAAATCAAGCCGACGAGAAATCATGGAACAATTCGTGCGAGAAACCATCTAAAAATAGTCTATGTATACTCTCACATTTCTCCTCTCCCTCCATAACAGTTTTATCTATTTGTTATGCGTAGGTATGAGGGAGAAAAGTCCTATAATATACACACTTACCAATGGGATAGGATTTAGTTAGGTTGAGGTGAGTGTATTTATGTGTGTGTGTGTGTGTGGGTGTGTGAGTGAGGAAAGGCAACTATTTTTCAGATTTTTTTACCTCCTTTTGCCTTGTTTTCGTCCGGAGGAGTAAATAAAGGGGAATTTGTCAGTGCTTCCGTTCCCTCCCTACTTTACTCTTTCAAATATTATCCAAGTACTGGGAGAGGCCCTTTTCACACAAAAAAAGCAACAACAAATATTTTGTCAAGTAAATATCCCTAAACGAAAATACTGGATACAAGTTATAGACACATAAAAACTCAGCCCTTGACTCTATCACGTCACGCTACATAATTGCCATGGAAGCAAAGGACTGTCTGTGTGTTAATAGTTGAGAGAATTTACCTTCTTCAATGACTTCAACATAACCAAGCTCAGACACAGAGAGAGAGAGAGAACAGAGAACGACATACACAAGAGTTTTGTTCCTCAACTTATTGAAAGCGGATCAAGTTCCAGGAAAAAGTTGAGGATACCAACTTTTCCCTCCCTCACAAAAGGTTATACGGTGTTAGTAGTTGAGCAAATAAGTACACTATAGCTGAAGAATGGAGATTACTTTTCTAAATTTATACCAAATATTCGGATAAAATGTAGACGAAAAAAAAATCAACTTTTATCTTTCAATGTTTACAAAAACAACGAGAGAAAATGTACTACAGTATATTTCCTCTATAGTGGGATCCAAGGGATCCCAGAAATTCTGCCATTATAGAGAGATGCCACTATAAAGCGATCCATGGATTTTCCCTATTAAGATTTAAGGTCCTGCTAATTCTGAAGACTTGTAATCGCAAAATTAGAAGAAATTCCATTGATTTATGTCAAAACTTGTTTTTGAATTCATACAATGTAATGTCCTTTCGTTTCTTGACAAAAATATGGGATTTGTTGTTCAACAAGAGGGAAAATGACCTTAAGAAGGTCAAAATTCTTCAAAATTCTCCCACTATACGGAGATTTTTCAAAAAACCCTCCCACTGTATAGCGTATACCTCAAGCATGGGGAATCTCTGGGGAGGATTTTACTCTGCCACTGACGAGGAAATGCCATCTTAGGGGAAACCACTATATAGGGAATCCACTGTATTTGGAAATGATTCCACATTATTTTCATTACGTATTGTATCCATGCGTTTTTGTACAACACACTCTCCTCAATAGAGTCCTCATGTAATTTGACAATTTTCTTGTAATCATTTCAATTATAAATGGATTTGTTTTGGTAATCCTATTAATGGGAGATGTGATAGGAGCAAAAGGAGATTATATAATTATATAGTAGTTGTAAAGGAGAGAGAAAAAAGTCAACCTGCATGGTCCAACAACTTCAAATGTGATTTACATGAGAGAGGAGGATGGATATTTAAAGTAGGATTGTATTTCAAAGAAGAGAAGAAAGTCAAAACGGAGGATAATGACATTTCATCAAAGGGTTTGGCCAGGATGGGGAGGGATGTGTTTTTTAAACAACATTATCCATGTTTTTGTTGAGAGAGAGAGAGAGTGGGAATTCCCAAATGCCTTTTATAACCTTCCAACAGTTTTTTAAGGAGTCTATGTAACATTGTGCCGGTTCTTTGAGGAATTTAATGATTGGGGAAGGAGAGATTAGCCTGACAATAATTATTATTGTATTCCTTATGGTTGTATAGAAGAAGACTAAGGCATAACAAGGCCAGTTAATTTTTCATCATTCTAATGCAGTGACAAGAGCAACATTGATGCTTAACGAGAATTCACAAGTTACTAGTCATTCTGGACATGTGGGTATGTAGATATATGTACGGAAATCTACGTACATATCTACATCGCTCCTCAATTATAAATACATATTTAAATTCCCAGACCTATGCCAATACATAAGGAATAAATCCATGTCCATACATGTACAAAATAACCTACAAGGGAAAAGATACACCTGGAAATACATAAATATGCACATGAAGGAAAATAGTACATGGGAATAATTGCATCCAGTACAAAGAGTACTGCTAAAATACTTACATATTTATAAACGTGTTTACCAAAGTACATGCAGGACAAGGTAAAATTAATTAGAAAGTAAATACAAAAACTTACATATAAATAAACCAAGCCTACTTGAAAAACTTGTTTGGCAAAGTTCTCTACTCCATGGATTTCCTTTATTGTGGAGGAGATAATTTCCTTGGGTAGTATGATGAGCTTGATGGAATGAAATAATTTTAAACAAAGTTGGAATACCTTGCACCAATTTTAATTATCATGATATTTCTCTCTCTCTCTCTCTCCCTTTCTCTCCTCTTTCTCTCTCTCTAATAAATTTTTCAAGAGACAATTCTGTTAAAATATCCTCTCCTTGAGTAGAGGAAAGGAGAACATGAGACAGAACAAATGAAATGAATGGAGTGTATGTAGGGCGGACCTTGGGAGGATAATTACCGAGGAAAAGTTTCCACAAGCCTGGCTTCTCCTCCATCCTTTCCCGCTTCAGTAAGACTTTATAGCCGGAGAACCTCCTCACAATCCCAAATTTTCTTTAAGGAATAAATGTACGTAGTACTTGAGTTCCATGGAACATTCTACAAATTATTCTACATATCCCATTTAAAAAACATACAAACTTGACAACTTTATATAAGGGAGGAGGTATAAGAAAGGACCAAGTCTACCTTTGCTAATTCAAATCTAATTTCCTTACATCATCTTACTCTCACTCAGTCCAATGTTAAATAAATGCATCACTTGTTTTATTTCCGTTTCCCTCCCGATCTGGCTCTTGTACTGGAACGGCTAGAAGAAAAGCTCAACCAGGGATAAAATAACCCAAACCTACTACAATCTATATAAATTATAACCAAAGATAATCTCTTCCCAAGATCCACTCCCATCACAATGACAAATCTCCCTCTGAATTTCTTACCTTCCCTTGGTCCCACCAACCTTTATCTCATAAATATTTTCTCCCATCCCATGTCAAATATGACTTTGGAAGGGAAGAAAATACACTTGGATTTTCTCTTCATTTATGCAATAATTTTCAAAGTAAATACATGCATACATACGGAAGCAGACAGAATCCCTTACAATAATGCAAATGTCTCCTTTGAAATTTACCTTGCTATCAAGTTGTATAATAAAATTCTATTAGAATTATAAGCATGTTTTCTACCTTAAACATGGACATATATGTAATTTAAGCTCAGGCAGAATCAAATTTCATGGCAATGACTTTCTCTCTCTCTCTCTCTCTGACTTCTTATTGATATCCTCATTTACCAAAGTCATAAAAGCAAATTAACGTTCATTCACAAGGGAGACGTAAATTTTATTCAAAGACTTTATATGCAAAGGCACTGTGCAAGTGTATGTAAGGGAATAAGTAAGCTTATAGCCACAATAATTCTGACAATACTCCTTTCCTTTCCTTACGGAACCATAGAGCCATTAGGTTTCCAGAGGATCCGGCCAAAAGGTAATTGTGAGCTAGGAATTCCAACACTAAAATCCTACAATTAGTTCCACATAAGTTCTTGTAGCATGTCGGACAGTAGTAGTAGTAGTAGTGGTAGGAGTGTGAGAGCAAGTACAGCTGTACTTTTTCATCCTGTGAAATGAAATAATGCAATTTGTTCCTTTCAAGAAACAAGGTATGTCTCACTTCGTCCTTCTAATAAGCTTGAATTTTTTTCCCTTTGCTTGGAAAGTTATTCCAAGAGAGAACTTATTACAATTAAAAGATGACATTCGTTCTGTGTCAGAGGAATGTCATGGGATTCAAGGGAAAAGAACCTTCACAGACCTGTCTCTCTCTCTCTCTCTCTCTGTCTCTCCCCCAAATGCCAGGAGCTTAAGTGAAAAAGAAATTCCATTTTCCAAAAATAATTATTTTCTAGATGTTTATTATACAGAGAGACAAGACTCGTGGAACTTCTGGTATTTTCAAGGGAAGAGAAAAAAACATGCAATTATATTCGAACTTGACTTCTCTTTTTTCCCTCACTCTCCTCAACCATCACTTTCCCTCAAGCTGAGTGAGTGAGGAAAGGATAAGATTGTAAAGTAAAGTTGGAGTTGACATGATCATTAGCTTTTGTCGCCGACAAGCTCTTGTCTCCATGGAATGTTTTTCTTTTCAAAGATTAATCGCTACAATTCCTCTTCACCTAATTTTTTCTATTTTAGCATCCTGTTCTTGTCAACTCTGTCTCTGTCTCTCGCCCTCACTCTGATAGAATTAAACTATTCTGTTGCAATGACGCCAAAATTTAAATGCTTGAATTAAGTAGAATTTCTTTCCTTTATTGTTTCATTAAATGCAAAAGTAATGGGGATTGTAGAGGACACAAAATTATAGAGAAGTTTGTTGGAGAATGTTTCACGCCCATTCTCAGAGTGATTAAACTGTGACTAAAATCCTGCTAAACTTTGTGTAGCTTTTTAAGCTCTAAACATTTAAAAAAAATATTTTTAGTTTAAAAAGGTTTTCTTTATACATTCTACGGAAGTGAAAAAATACCAATGAAAGGCCGAGGTATATAGGCCCGGGTCGTCCCAACGTTTTGATGATGCAATGATCTGTTGGACATAAATCTGATATTCCAGTTAAGAACGGGATTTGTGGGTGTATTAAAATGGTGAATTATTCAAATTTCCGCACATGGCAGGAGCTTTCTTCACAAGGGATATCCTTATGTTATTTAAGCTATGGTTTGGTTGGTTGAAATGGATACCCACCTGAGACTGATGCTTCTATGCTTAATAACTTAATGAATGATCGCTCTTGTCTAAATTATCTTTGGAAATATTGTACACTTTATGGCATAAATAATGGATGGTGACAGGCAATTAAAGGTGTCCTTGAAATGTATCGATTTTGAGACAGATACAAAATGACCAGTTAAAGAGGCAATTTCATGGTGAAAAGGGAAGGTTCCTTTATTTTCAGTATTGTTTGTATTCGAAGTAGAAGTTCCTATGAGTAGCGGATGTAAGTTTGGAGTTCAAAGTTAGTTGGTTCATAATTCCAGCCAAATCTCTTTACATATGTCATTCAGCGTGCGTGGCTAATTCTTTTGTTCAAGGTTAAAATAAAAAAAGTCATGATTTCCGTCTGATTTTGGTATTCTTGCTCCTTGGTGAAAACTTAACGTGGCCGAAGAAGTTGTGAATAAAGTATGTATTGCATTGATTGTTGTTTTAGGGGGGTAAGAGTCAAATTTTAGATAAGACTATGTCACTATTTTGAATTCAAATTTGGTTGAAGGGTGGATTTTGGTAAAATAATCGATGTAAAACTGGATTTCTTCAATAGAACATACGTCATACGTAGAACACAAGTATTTTTAATAAATCGTTTACGAGTCGTTTGTCGAACCATGGCAACCTACCAGTGTATGTACATATAGAAACGTCTTTTCTAAGGGTGCCTTGAATAAGGAAGCTACCACTGAAGTCATCTTCGTACCCACCAGCATTCCCTTGATTTGTTTGAAAAATAAATGATTAAATGCCAACTGCTCATTTTAGCCTGTTATTGTGAATATTTTTTTTTTGGATTTTAGCCTTTATTTTGTATTACAATGTTGAACATAAATTCTGAACATGATATTTTTTTTCTATTCCAGATATCTTTGACTCTCTAGAATTGTGAGACTTGTGGAAATTCTTGGGAACGTTGGGGTGTGGAAATCTTCAAAGGTAAAAAGGATTTCTACTCTAAAATTTTTGAGCCCGACTTTCCCCTTTAGTCTTTAATTTAAAAGACAAGGTTTCAATTATAAACAAAATAAAGTTTAAATTAGAAATATGTAAAAATCCTAAGAAATTTAAATTGAACAAAAAACTTTTTTGTTTTATCATCTCCACCGTTGTAAATCTAATCTTCGGTTGAAGGAGTCAAACTCAATGGACCTTTTGAATTCGAAGGGGAATACGCGTTATTTAGTAGGAAAGAAGAAGTGGTCAATGTTCACAAAAGCATTCTATGGGAGACTTAAAAAACTGACTCAGAATTAACATTGAGGCTTTTTTTCTCTCCCTCAAAGAAACTCATATTGAGACTATACAGTGTTACATAAGAAGGGATTAACTACGTGAAAATCTGGCCAAAGAGATTTGATTGTGTAAATGTTCCTTGGGTAAAAGTGAAAGATAGTTTCCGACAGGGTTGAGAAAATGTGAGATTCCCCTTAAAAAATCCCATGGCTAGGTCAATGGTGGGTAAATAACTCTACACGGAAGGAATTTGGATCTAATGTATAAGATTTGGAGGAGAAATCTCCTTTTAAAAGAAATGATATGAAATTGAAGGAAAGGAGTAGCTCTCTCTCTCTCTCTCTCTCTCTCTCTACCTGTGGATTTGAGATGGAGATTGAAAGGAAGGATTTGAAATGTTAAGAGAATAATCTCAATGATAAATCCTGACGTTCCTCTGTCCCTTTTGTAAAAGGGGGTTCAGTTCGAGGGAAGAAGAAGACGAAGAGGACGTGTGGATATGGAACATATAGTGACTTGAAAAGATTGCCGCAAAGAAATAGTGTAAGTCAGGAATCGATATTTTATCCAAAGAGCGACACTAATCTCTTTCTCCCATCCCAAGGCAGAACTTTACAGAAGGCTCGAGCTAGGGGAAGAGTTTAGAGAGAGAGAGAGAGAGAGAGAGAGAGAAAAATACTATCCTCTTCTTCCTGGGAACGCACTCGTCTTAATTCCGTCACCCTTTTCCCTTAACCTTTAATCGAGTCATGAAAGCTACGCACCACTAACCATTCTACATCCACAATACCGACAAAGGCAACACACACACACAATCCTGAAATATTACTCTATTAGGAGCTAATGCACAGTAAAGGCTTAGATTATTTGACGAGTGCACCGCCAACAAATTATTACACTCACGGAATTCTTTCCCTACCTTCAATAGTCAATTTATGACCGTACCGGAGAAACCATTTACCACCAATTCCTTTGACCACTTGGTTTAAAGTCTGAAAATGGCAGTATATTGGCTAGACAGACACTGGAGAGAGAAAAAAGAGAGAAGACAGCCAGAGAGAGTGAGAGAGAGAGAGAGAAAAAAATTGAAAAAAAGATAGAATTCCATTGATGTAGAAAAAGGAGTTAGAAAAAGCACATAACTATGTCCTTACCTGGAAGTCTCCATGTCTCGTTAAGGAAAGAGCTTGTTCTTGTCTCTCTGAAAGCTTCACTTCATTCTCATACATACTCCATCCAAGTCTCGAGTGTTGTATTTCTTCAACTCAGCCAGCTCCACTCCTCGCTCTTCTGAACGACATTTAACCACAACAGGTCTAAAAGGTAGAGAACAGTTTATAGTGGAGACCTTATACTATACTCGCTCTCTCCCTCTAATTATGTTTGTATTCACGTCCAGCCATTGATAGGATTTAGCTCGTATCTCCTATCAGGATTTCCCTATACATATTTAACTCAACTTTTCTTACACATAGCCCATGTATATAGGAGCGCCTTGTAACCCAGATATGCTCTGGATATCTATCTACCCTGTAAAAAGACATACGTTCTTTAACGAACACAAACACACACACACACACACACATGACAACATCAAGAGAGAAAAAGATTTGGAGGAGCTTGGAGCTCCAGGAGTCTCTCTGATACATAAACATACGCTTGGACACACATTAGGATGATTAAAAATATGTACTTGATTACATATACATAGAGCTAACTTATGTTCAAAGGTGATGGTAGTACTCAGATGCGTCCACCACATACTGTATGTACATTAATATAAATGTTTATTACTAATATATACTAAATGAGTAGGTACTCAAAGCAAGGGTGAGCATAGCCCTTGGATAAGTACTTGTGCAATTATGAGCGTAAGCCTGAAGTTCCATAGATATAATTACATGTGAGTACATACATATGTGTGTGTGTGTGTGTGTGTAGATAAATGGAAGGGAGGAGAATTGTGGAGAGCTGTTGTTGTCATCACTTGGAACTTGGAACTTTACTAGTCTTTTACGCTAGCCACTTTTCCCATTCTTTCTTTTTTTTTACCACCATCTCAGAAGCTTCAAAGAATCATGAAGGATTACTATTTTTCTTTCTACTTTTCCGCTCTTGCGGCAATATATATGCTGCTGGAGTGGAAAAGCCAAGAAGAAATATCCAGGAAAAGGATCTCCTATTATTGGCAACTCAATACATCAACATGGACTGTCATGCTACATCACACTCTGATTACAAACATTTTTCAGTACGTAAATAGCAAGTGTATAGTAAATATATATGTACGAGACTCAATAAGTGCGTTTTTATATTTCCTAGGTGTTTGGAAAGCTTCGGAGCTTTTTCCCTCCCTTTCCATGAGAAAATATATAGCTTGAGACTGGTGAATGTGATATAATGTGAGCAAATAGATAGTTTTGGGATTGGTTGTGTTATGGTGGTGTAGTTGGTTGGTGTGTATAGTACTATTGTAGAGTAGAGGAATGACCATGTAGGAAGTTTTAGGGATGTGGATGAGCATAAAAATATCTTGTATTTTTCTTAAGTCTCAAGTGTCTCTGCACCGATTACATATCCCATTACTTGGAGAAAGTGGCTTGGTAATAGTGGGGCTACACAAGTGTAGGGACGACTTATCAATTGAAAAGAAGGAAGTGAAAGGGAGTGAGTGAAAGAGAGAGAGAGAGAGAGAGAGAGAAAAGTTTTCCTCTCCCCAACACACTATGGCTCTTCTTCATCTTTCTGACAACGATTCGAATTACCTATACTTTTCACTAAAACTTTCTTAAGCCTTTATAATCACTTAAGGCGCTTGAAATTGGAGTCAAGCCACTGACTACTCCGTGGTATCATTTTTTCTCTCCTCACATTTGACTCTACTTTAAACCTTGCCTCACTCCCTCTCTCCTTTTGTACTACTCATTCATTTTAGCTCTCTCTCTCTCTCTCATGACGCTTCTCTGGGGGAAGCTTCAATCTCCCAAAGATACATGAATGGGGGAGTGTTAAAGGTTACTTAGGGTTATTAGAGGTTCAAGGTATATGTACGTCAAACTTATGTGTTACTTTAAATGTATCTTGTATGAGCTACTTATTTCCAGCCTCTAAAGGATATGATTAAGTATCATTGAACATTTTATATAGATAATTACTTGATTTTTTTTTTGATACCAAAAGCTTTTTACGCCCTAACTACTTATACTGGAGAAAATCATTGAGGGAAGCTCGGGTGTATGTAGCAATGTTTTGATGGTGGATGCACGTTCAAGTTCCTTGTAGTCATAACTCTTTCCACATGGTCGTAGGATGGGAACCTCAAGGGTTTTCCGGGAAATCCTCTCACATTCTCATCATATCTCTTACAAAATGCTCCGCTGTAACTCACATATTAATCATATTTTCTTAGCCTTCTAGCCATGTTCAGTGTCAAATTTGTTGGGGATTTGGGTGAAGGAATAAATGTCTTGTTGTTGTTCAATATAGCACGTACGCGTCTCAAGTCAAAAGGTTCCAGAAAAGGAGTCACTTTAAAATTCAATCAATTAAAATGTAATTATTTTTAACTTTACATTGTTAGTTAATTAAGCTTTCCAATTAATAAAGATTTACGAGCTTCCAGCATTGATTGAAGGCGTTCACGCTGCTCTATGTGGAAATAGAGAAAGTAGTGAAATCAATAAAAATGGAGAAAGTGGTGACCGCAGAATCAATAAAAGAGGAGAAAGTGGTGAAAGTAAAATCAATGAAAATGGAGAAAGTGGTGAAAGTAGTCAAAAAAGCGGAAAAGGAGAAAGTAGTGAAATCGGTCCAAGTTTGGGAGGATTGCGCTCTTTCCAGGAGGAATTATTGTCTTTGAAATCCTTTGTCATTTTCGTTTCCACGGAAATATGGAATGAGTTGAAAATACCCAGGAAATTGTTTTTCTCCAGTAATAATTTTAAACCTACGCTTTCTCAGTCAATGCACAATTTCCCCTCAGTAAAAGTACATACATATGAAAAATATAGCACTACCTATATGTAAGAACAGCCAGTCCAGTCCAGTGGTGAAGTACCTGGACTATCGGCCAGGGAATGGCATGGATTCAATCTATCCTAATAATCCCACCGCATTGGCTGTTGCGGAATGCATGGAACGAGCGATTGCTCTCGGAAGGAGCTGGAGAGTTCAGGGCTGATTTCACTATTACCAACAATCCCTGGATGAGGTGAACTACGGATGTTATCAAGAACCGATCTGCATACCTCAAATGACTCCATAACCAGATGAGCTTCCCATCCCCGTCCTATACTCTCTCTTCCATATACATTCCATAGTTAAGGAAAATGACAAATGCTTATGATGCGTTTAGTAGTGAAAAAAATAAAGGAAGTATCAGAATCTGTATATAACGAAAGGTGAAAATATGGACTATAAACCACCCATAAATACATACATACATAGAAGAAGAAGAGCCCAAACATTTTATTTTACAACTGCCATCTCTGTGATGCTTGCCTTACGACACAGTATACAAGTTATTCATTTATTTTAACATGATATTTTATCATTTTAAATTTGTGGTTCTACGGTCTATATAAATGGTTATGAATAATTTTACAAGATCCTCTTATCGCAGCTATCACCACTTCTTCTATCATTGAATTGGGAAGTCTGAATTCTTTTCTAAATGATTCGAAAAACTTTGTCACTGCCCCTCTCGCACCAATCAATAATCCAATTACTTGAATATTAGTTATTTTGTAGTTCTGTTCAAAGTACGGGATGCACAGTTCATAAATAGCCTTTTTTCCAAATTCACATCCAATCCTTGCTGTGTAGACATTTCAGTTCTTACGGTGGGATCAATTATAAACCCTCTTCGTTGGTTCTCCTTGTAACACCATATACATACATTACCTACGCCCAACAAAGACTTTACAAACGAGCACACACATGTCCTACACATGTTTCATAATATTTGGGGAAAACATAATTTGAAAAGTAGGCCAATGTAATTTCAGTGGTTGATTGAAAGTAGATTTTAGGAAATATATGTATATATATGCACGCACACATGTACACTACTTATATGTACATAAACATAAGATATAAAGAAACATTGATAGAATTAAAATTTCTCATAACATTTCAGAGAGACAAGGTTTAGAAAGTTTTGGAACACATAGGAAAAACATTTGGAGGACGAATTGAGCACACCGGTGTACCATAACTCTTTTACTAATGGGCGTTCCTTTTTTTCCCCTCACTGGGATGAGTTAATGATGTAGCAGTTTGTTTAGCACGTTTGCAATGTCTGTATTAGAGGAAAGTCTATTAGTGGTTATTACACGATGGATCATGTTCCCGTGGTTGTTCCGTAGAGTCTAACTCTCTCTCTCTCTCTCTCTGTCTATCCACTCCCTTCCATAGCCCACAATTCACTACAAGTTCTAATTACCACTAGATATTTTTTATATCAAAGGCAGCGGAGAGACAGATAGAGAGAGAGAGGGAAAGTTGTGGTGAAAATCGAATTGAGATGTTTAGATGTTTTGCCAATTGTTTGATATACTTACACCTACCACCACTACTACTTCCACCATTCGAAAAAAAAGGAAAGGAGGAGAAAAGTATAGGGAAAAAAGATATGAAGAGAGAGAGAGAGAGAGAGAGAGAGAGAGAAACAAAATGAGGAAGTGGAATCCACAGTTCCTATTGATACCACTTTCACTGCACTTTCTCCAAATATACGAGCAGACACAAGAAAAAGTTGAGAGAGAGAGAGAGAGAGAGAGAAAAGAGGAGAGAAGATACATGTTGAGGACTCATAATAATGGGATGTGAGCAAGCAGAAAACTGGTACAAAAGGTCTAAAACTCACGTTCAAAGGCCGTAGATCAATTTCCTGTCGGTGTCATGTCATTCTCACACAGTAATACTCTTTAGAGTTTTTTCTAAATATATAACTTATATCCCTCTACTACCTTCAATCCCCACATTCTTTCTCTTACAATACATATATAGTCTCTCGTCTAAGCATAAGATCTTGACTCCAGGCGAAAAAATGAACAACCTTAAAGAGAGGGAAAGGAGAGAGAGAGAGAAAGTGGGAGAAAGCAAGAGAGAACAACGTAGAGTACATACACAAGTAGTCACACATACTCACACACACACACACACACACCACCATCCAAAGAAATATGACTCAAATTTCTAATAGAAAGTCTAGTAAAGTTGAGCAAAAGCAATGTGTACGTATTAGGAGAGGAGAGAGTAGAAGGGAAAAGGTTGAGAAAGGAAGATAGATGAAAGAAATCGAAAACCTCGATTAAGCTCCTATAGCATTTCATATACGTATATATTAACCTTAAGCTTTTGGCCCCAACACCATTGATATGCTGTTCCTATTGTCACTCGTAGATTGGATTGGGCCACACACTTTTCTCTCTCTCTCTTACTCACATGTATCTATTTTTCCTCCCTCACTCTTTTACTTTCTTCAGCCCTCGAATTACAACTTTTTTTACGAACCTTGCCTACACATGAGGAGGAAGAGGAGGAGGAGGAGGGAAAAGCTAGTGATAAACAAAACTTTATATTCTTTTCCAGAACAAGCACACACTCACAATTTACCTCCTACTCCCGCTTACTTAAACCATCTTACCCATATCTCTCTACAACATATATTACCAGAAAGAAATTTCCTTATCTATTTTTCCCCCTGAAGGGATTCCTTAAAAAATTGTTTTTTACTTCACCCCGAAAAAAAAACACTTCCTTGAAAAAAAAATATGAAAATAAAAATGGGAAAACTATACACACAAATTACATGTAGAAGCATTCCAAAAATTATATAGCTTGGAAATAAAATGTATGTGTCATTTTTCTTGCTCTTTATAAAAGACGTGGAATTAATTAGCTGAGAAAGAATTTGATAAGTATTTTTTTATCCTTAAGGAGAAATATATGAAGGTAATTTTTCTAAAAGGTTCTTCCTCTAATTCCTCAGTCCCCAAAGGATTTGGATTTGATCATGAAGCTTTAGTAATACTCACAAAACTAGGAAATTATGAAGCTCATGGTTTTTTTACTCTTTCTTAAAATAGTAGAATTCTAGCTCGAACTGTAAAAGTTAAGTAAGAGAAAATTTCTTGAGTCAAAATGAAGTTTCCAACTTGTAAGTGGATTTGATTAGTTTCTTCACACATTTCCCACTTTACTTTTATTGCAAGAGTTTATATTGCATTGGCCTTGTTTTTTTTATTCAATCACTCTCGCAGCATTCTATTCCTTTGAAATGTAAAAAAAGATAGCTACGATCCATGTACATTTTTATACACAAAGGCTGGTCTAGATTGGAGTAAATCTGGGGAAATAAGGGAAATCCAGTGAAACATTCAAATTTAAGTGTCATAATGTTTGAGCAAAAAGAATTTTTTTTAGTCAAAAAGACAAGGAACAAGTATCTACTTAGAATAAGAACAAAGAGTTAGAGAGAGAGAGAGAGAGAGAGAAGGAGGGATAGAATTTGTAAATAGGATTGGAAGACACAATATAAAGCCCTTGGTAATTTATCCTATGTTACTATTAGCGCGCTCCCTCCCATTATGTAAATGCCATTGAAGCACATTGTAAGAGTCAACTCCCTGATCAATAATGACTCTCCTATTATACTTAGCATAAGAATAAACTTGAGGGAATTTTCATTTTGTATAAAGGAGATGATTCTTTTGAAGAAAAAAAAATAATGCAAGTAGTAGCAGAGTAGAGAGTAAGTAAATTTGTATTCAAAACAGGATAAACTTTCAAGTGGAAGAAGACGAGGAAGAGAGAGAGAGAGAGAGAAAAGGAAGCAAGTGCATGTTTATATATAACTTAGTATATATACAATAATTTGCATGTACACTCTATTTTTTCCTCAGAACTCACTCACAACTTCACATTTCCCATGTTTGGGAATTTCAGCACGTGTAAAGTACAAAATCAGAAATGGATAAGAGGTCGAAGGAAAAAGACGTAGATGATTTCTCTCTCTCTCTCTCTCTCTCTCTCTCTCTCCACATGGTTTTCCAACTCCCAATGCTTTTCCCTTACGTAGTATTGCGTGCTCGTATTTTTTTCCCCCCTCTCTCTCTCTCTCTCTCTCTCTCTCTCTCTATGATTGTGTATGGTGAGAAAAACGTCATACATGTATTTACATGGGATGTCCCTCCAAAAAAGTAAATGTATAGAGCCAAGACGCCCATCACACAGGTCTTGGCTGATAAATAAATAAACAACTAGTCAAGGATTTTTTCACACCAATTCTTCATAACCCCAAATTCTCATATACTCATCCCTTCCAAAGAATTATTGTGGAATTAGTCTTCTTATATCCATTTTATGTTTAACACTTTCCCCCATCTTCACTATACCCTGATATTTCTCAACTATTGCATGAATATTAAATGTACTTCAAACCCCTTTTTACATGTTTCAAAATGTATGTGTATGTACAATTTAAAAAAACTCTGTGAATCATTTTATCAGGACGAGTATCAATCCTTCCCTGTCTCTTTATCAGTGTCCAACTTTGAAAGGATTGATAATTTATGACTCTTTATTTCCATGAGATTGGAGTGGAAATGGTCTGATCTCTGGTCAATTTATCTCCATTTATGAAGCTCATAATTATGGATGGATACATGGGAGAGAAGATAAGGGAGAATTCTGTTAGATTGATTGAGAGAGAGAAGATCACCATTATTACTTTTTTAAGACTCACTATTGGGAAATTCTGTCCTTTCCATGTATTCCCAATGTGAGGACAGTTCTAATATTTAATAGTAGTAAGCAATGGGTTGTGAGAAAAAAAAGCTTATTTGATTCTACATGCACGCTCTAATTCCTATAGTATAGAGAAGCATATCGTCGGGTAAAGTCCAAAAGGCGCTATAATTTTCCTAACGTTATGGGGAAAACAAAATTATAGCGCCTTTTGGACTTTACCCGACGTTTTATAATGTACGATCTATATGAAGATAGGAAAGAAATGTTGGGCCATTTCATGTGATATTGTGAATCTCTAGAAAGGGGACTCTCCTTGCTATGCATGGAGTGGTATTAGAAAGGATTGGAGCAGTTTGTAAAGTGAAGCGTATGTTATACGCTCTAGCTTACGAGATAAGTCCCATGACGTGTAACTACATATGCTATGGTAACATTAAACTGAATGCTTCATTCATGGTCGTGTGGTTGTTCAATCACACATGACCGGTGGTTAGCTCAAACTGGTCCTTATTTTTGATTGGAGCTATACAGAACGAGA